>JBDJHY010000094.1:1439448-1451998 GCA_039654485.1 Withania somnifera
AATTTATGCTAGTGTGACCCTTAGTATGCTTCCTAAGGTGTTCTTGCTGGATTTGGCTTGTTTTGTGGAAAGTTGGAAATTTCCTAGTCTTGGTTAAAGTTTTGTAGTTGGACCCTTTTCGCTAAAACGATCTTCGATGTCAATTTCGTCGATTTCGTTGAGTTCGAAATGTATTTTTACTCAAAATGCATATTTGATTTGCCATATTTGAAACATATACTCAGGTGACTGACAAAATTGGTTAAAAGTAGTAGTAGTGGGCTTCCTATATCTGAAGCAAGTTTTTAAAAATTAATAAGTTGAGTTCCACCTAGTTTCTATTTATTCGGGCATTATTCTAGGTTTCAGATTAAACTATGCATATTTTACTCTAAGTTCTGCAAGCCTAACCCTTCTATTGTTATGTTGAATAAATCCTATTACAAGTCTTAATTTTCAAGTATAGGTTCAAAAAACGTAAGACCGTCCTTAACAATTAAATTATATATATGACAAGCACACCTAATATGAAAAATATCTTCAAGTGGCGGAGAAAGTAATCTTTTTAACATCTCAATAGAGGCAGTTTATTAGATAAATTGTCAAAAGTTATACGTAAAATTTTCCCATTTAAATATAATAATTAGCAACTTTAATAATTGTATCTGAAATAAATTATGCATCGTGCCTACGATTTTTATCATATAGAAAAGTTAAAATTCGTTTTTGAATTACAAAATTAGTATTCTATCCAGTGACAAGTAACGGTTAAATCATCAATTCTATTTACAGCACGACCAAGATATGAAGTTAGAGAAACTCTATACGGAAGATTAAGAAATATGGTACGTAAATAAAATGCATATTTTTCACGTAATCTAAAAAATCTGTCTGACATGTACTTCTAGGAATACCGACACATTGGATTATAAATTCTTTGTATATGAAAAATAAATGCATCAGAAGAAGCAAAAGTAAAACGCATACAACCTACAACTATCATTTTTGCTATATCTAAATGGTCCTGTACTTTATTATAATTTTGAATTACTTTACCAATTTTTAATTTTAATCTAACCTGATTCAATCCGCCTTTCTTAACACTAGTTACTTTGGCTCATTCTACTTTATGTTTAGTTCTATAATGTCTCGTCAAGGTACTCGTTCCCCCTGCATTATCCCATCTTATGAGAAAATACTTTCTTATAAATAACACATGTAACGATTTCAGTTCATGTTATATCTTCAAAAAAATTTCATACAACACTAATTTTTTAGGTTCTCTAGGAGGTTTAGGAGCAAAATTAACAAATTGTGGGGACGAGACGTTGAGATTCTGATTATTAGCATGATCATTATTATCATTATCATTATCATCATTATCATCATCGTCATCATTATAATTGAACTTGTCAAGATTAATATTAATATCTCCTAATTCATTATCTTCTTCTATTCATTTCATGTATACCCACATCCCCACCATATTCAAATTCTTACTCAGGTTTACTAGTAATACTAGGTGGAGCGTCAGACATACGATTATAATTTCTAGTAATATTCGAACCAATTTTTTTCTTGTTACTAGGACTACTTCCGGGATATAAAAATTTAACACTTTTACACATTTTCCGTAGTCTATCCATATTAAAAATTATAATAATAAGATTCAAAAGCACAAAAAATAATATAATTGCAAATAATAAACAAATTAGAAAACTCAAAAATTAAATGTAAGAGATGAAACGATTATTCCAAATTGCCGAAGTAATTGATCAATTGAACACTTGAAAGTTGAAAACTTCTACTTGATCACTTGATGTTGCTAATAATTGTAAAATAATAAATTAAAAAATTAATTAAAGAACAATTAGAACACTTTTTTAGAAGAAATATTTAGAGAGATTGATAGAGATTGAGAACAGTTAGAATACTTGGGCCGGTCTCGTATCTTTTGAGTCGGTCCTTTCGGGAAAATCGGATCGACAGACACCCTTACTTGGCATAAAGATGAAAGGCTAGATAAAAGGTCTCAAACCTCAAAGATTTCACATACTTGGTATGTAATTAACGGAACACCAACTCTTCAACATCCTATTCATGACATGTAATTGAAGTTCCACAAAATACTTTAATTTTCAATTAAATTACTTTAAACTTTAATGGTATGGAATGCGTACACTTTATCTTTTGAAGACTCTACTTTGTGAGAATATTCTGAATTTGTTGTTGTTATTTTTGAACTTTTGTTTACCACAAGTTAAGAGCAGTGCTTGAACTCTATGGTTTCGTTAGGTATTGGACAAACATGGATAATCCTGAAATTTGTTTGATTACCAAAGTTATTAACTAGTCCGGACAGCTCATAAGTTATCCCTACCAGCTAAATAGGGATGCACACTCACATTTCACTTTAAATGAATCTTTTTATCGATTGAATGCGGAACAACAAACTAGTTAATTAGATATGTGAGGCTGAAGGCTGGTATAGTACCCCATTGGATTGATCAATTCACTAATTTTTTTTAAGGAACAAAAGTGAAAGAAAAACGAAGGTAAAATGAAGATTTGTCATTTCTATATATGTACAAAAATAAGTATCCATTAGTATATCTCCAAGTCTTTAAACAAGAGACAAAGTTATGAACGATATATCACAAAAACTCTACAGGAATGGAGCTCAAAATTTCCATACTTTAATATCACAGTCCAAGCTACCACTATACACCACATACGAATTTCCACAGCCAAAATCATCTTTAGTCTTGCTGCTATTACCATCTAAAGTAGCAGTCAAACATTTGACTGGACCATTATGCCCTTCCAGAATTACCAAACATGAATAACTTTTTCCAATTCCTCTCTTCCATACTCTCACTGTTTTGTCTGCTGATCCACTACACACCAAATCTGCCACCACAGCCAAACACAAAATGGCCTTAGTATGCCCTCTTAAAGCTCCACTCAGAACCATCTTCCCATTTCCACCACTGTCTTTTTCCCATACTATTATGGACCTATCACAAGCACCTGAATATAAAACTGAACCATCTGTGCTAAGAGCTAAAGCATTTACAGCTGATTTGTGCTTCTCCAGTGTTGCCACAAGGGTGTGTTGTTTCTTTTCCCCTTGTTCTCTCTTCCATATTTTGATCCTCATGTCTGCTGAACCTGTGTAAATATACCTACTCAACTAACAATTATTATCTCATAAAGTTACTTTTTTAATTGAAGAAAATCGGAATCAATAACTATTAATTGACTGGCCATTTGGAAAATTAGCCACTTTGCTGACTTGACCAACATGTTAAATTCATATGATCCATCAAACTATTGAATCAAAAACAGGTCAAGATAGTGTAACACGATCAGTCAAAAATACAATCCAAACTCAAACATAAAAACCAAATATGAAGAATTTAAACCAACAGTTTATGAAAAGTGTATCCGATTTCACTTTTTTCTAGAAGGCAAATTGAAAAATGAGGATTGGGCGATTTGAGCTATAATCCAATTTTTTGATTAATTTTGATATAACCTATTTTGATCCATACAAACGTTGATATAATTTAATCACGATCCAGTATTGATTAGACTTCTTTGTCACATTGAAACGTTGAAATGTTTTTCACTAGCCACTTTTCGATTATGTCTTTAAAACATAGCTTCTGTCATCTGAGTTTCAAGGTTTCAAGTTCCACATGTAATGTCCTTGAGTATCATAAATGGAATTCCAAACTCAATAACAGTAACTATTTTTCACTTATATGATTTGAAAAGTGTCGATTTGCTAATGTTAACACATACCCGTCTTTTGACAAAGCTATTGCGTTTATAGCATCGTCATGAGCATTCCAAACTGATTCAAGACATTTGAAATCCCAAGTTGTCCAAACTTTGAAAGTCCTATCCCAAGATGCAGAGTAAAGAAAGGAACTATCTGAGGATATAGCTAAAGCTGAAACTGTATCAACATGATGAACCCATGTACACTTCTTGTGTCTACGAATTTCAACGTAGTTTTTCACACTGAATAATCTGGTACACCGATCATTGAACGTTGGTAACGTAGCAATGCACTTATAATAATTCTGATTCTTCTCATCGTCCTCGTCCTTGTTTATTTTCCAGACGCGAATTTTATGATCTTGATGAGCACTAAAGAGCTTATCACCAAAAATGACTATTGATTTGATAGAGCTGCTACTGTGTGCTACTACTCTGTTCCATAAAAGGATTTCTCCGTTGGACGTGCCGCTGTAGAGGTGTTTTCCGGAGAGTGATAAGCAGAAGATGTACGAGGAGGAGGGTGATTTGAGAGTTGTTACACAGATGGTGTTAGAGAAAAGTGTTGTGTGTGTGGAAAGTGGAGTTAAAGAAGGAACTGATGGTAAACTTGGTTGTGAATAAAGGGAAGAAGAAGATTTTGCTGAATCAGAATTTGTTGATTTTTTCTTAGATTGGCAAGGCAAAAGACATGGAATTTTTCCCATTTTATGCTTAGTAGAGGGGGGGGGGGGGGGAAAGAGAAGAAATTGGGAACAGCTCAATCTTAGAGAGGTGAATGAGTTCAATATTGTTTTTGCTACTTGTATATAAACAATCAAAATCTATGGTGGGAAAACGTAGTATTTTAGCAGAATAGCAGTGCTTCATTAGCAGAAGACCTCAGGGACTTTTTTTTAAGGAAAAGATGGGATTTTTTATTCTTTTATAATTTCTGTTGAAGAAAATGCTTTTTTCTTTTTCAGATATGATCTCTCCTAAAAAGATATAAATCTAATAAAAACTTATGAAGGAGTAAAAATTCATTTATTTTTATATTTTTAGATAACGATACACCCCTTTAAGAAAGTTAATTAGTGACAGTATTCATTTACACTCTTGCTTCTTTCAAAATTTTCTTGAATTTAGAGATAGTTGAAAATTAAAGACAAAGTAATTTATAAAAGAAATTACTCACTTAATATAATTTAAATATAGAAAAAATTATTCATTTTGAATTATAAAAGGTTATTAGAAATATAATTATTTTGAATTATAGAGTGTAATTTCTAGGCACATCATTATTTATGATTTAATGTTAGATCACAAATTTATTGAAAAAATTATTTTAAATTTTATGTCCAATTGAATATCTTTTTATATATTAAGTTTGAGAGGAACCATAAAGATAGTGACAAAAGGGTACATGTAGGACCAGCAGGGATAAAAGTTGTTCATTTTTGTGGTGTAATATTGCGATTGTTTGACGAAAGGATTATCACTTTGGTTTAGCCTTATAGAATGTTTCATGAACTTTTAAAATTAATTTATTCTAAAAAATCTAAAATATTTTTTCAGAAAATATTTCAAACAGTTTATGCTCAATTAATTAATTTTAAAATATTTTATTTGATATTAGAATATTAGTTTATCAAAAAAGAAAAAAAAAGATATTTTTTACTTTGAGGGACTGTTTTCTCTTCTTCTGAAAATAACATCTATTATTATTTAAAATCACTTATTTTTTTGTTTAAAAATTTGGTGAAATACTTCAATTCTCTGAAACAAGAACTTTTGAATCCGTTTGAGTTAGCTGCTTGTAAGCAGTTAATAAGCATTACATGTTGATAATCTCTTTTAAGTATTGAGATTAATTTTATAAATAAATATTTCTGCTTTTGAATAAAAATACTAAATTGGTATAAAAAATTGATGTTTTCCAGAAAGAAATGCTGATAGTATGTTTTAAACTTTTGTAATATCCTCCTCCTCCTTTTTCCTTTTTTTTTTTTAATAAAAAATTATAAATTTTAAAGTATCTTTGTAAGCAAAAAGATGAACGATGAATTAGGAATATAGAGGAAGTTAGAGATTTTATTTCTAAAAATGTATTTGAAAATTAGAAAAAATATTAAGAATAAAATATTTTTTTTTATCTAACTAAAAGTGGTTATAAGCTGAAAACTTATAATTAAAAATAATTAATTTATAATTTTTGATTTATAAACACTTAACTTATAAGGACTTTGAATATTTATATGTGTAGATACGCAAAAAAAAAATTACTTTTAAACAAATTTGATCAAACTATAAATTTAGTTAAACACCCTCTTTTATCTAAAGATAAAGGCAGTCTGTTTGACCTTCCATGAAGTTGCTAAGCCACGTTTTTTTTTGTTTTGCTAATCACTTAGTTTGTACTTTAAGATAAACCTAGACGCATCGACATAAAAACACAAATTTGAATGCAATGCAAAAAGGTTGCTTAATTATACATTTCTGCAACACTTTTTGAACTTTTAAGACTTAATCCATATCTAATGTTAATTAAGGCATACCTTTTTGCTTTTCTAGATGGCTTGAGAATTGTAATGATCAATTTAGATGGTGGTTAATCTTACAAAGATTAGTCGGTAATATTTCCTTTATGGAATTAGAATGTCACATATTCATGACGCAAAAATAATTTCTGGTAAAACGTATGGTAAAAATGAATACAATAAATTTTTATGATTTGATTTTTTTTATTTTACATATAGCGAAAAATTTAGTGCATCAAATTATCTTTTAAAGAATATGTTTGATTAAACATATGTTTGTCAAAATTGTTTGTAATATAAGGCACGACATCCAAGAAATTTTAATATTATAACAGTTGTGAATAGTGTCTCAGACAGGAAGAGTTCTCCATCGGTTTTCAAAAATGTTCTCTTCACTTGATAATGCATAATCATTTATTGAGTTCATAAAAAACTAGTGAAAAAGGTTCAGGCTCTTGCGCATGAGAAACTGATTGATAGGCAATATATGCTTACCAGGAGTTCAGAATGAATTTATAAATGGATGAAGTAAATTATTTTTAGGTTACATGGGTGGGGTTTCAACTAAGCAACAAGCTCCACTTGACCCTTAAAGTAATAAAACTAATGAGCACAAACAATGTGGTAATGTCGTTAGTGGTGCCAACCAATATTCCTGCCATGCACAGGTAATCTGTATGACGACCCCCACGTATTTATCCTAGTTGTCTCTTTATCCGCATTATTGGTATACGAGTCCTTCCTCTACAGTTGTACATCCCTTTTTAGTTCTCAGTTGAATTTTTTTTTTATAATCGACAATGTCTCGCTCGAAGATCGACTATGTTAATTCCATGTTCACCCTTTACACCTCTTTAACATGTGTATTTTATTCCTGCTGCCACATGTTCATTGCTAATTTCAACAAATAAAGATAGTCCCTCTACTTTCCAAATGTGATGCTAATCAAGTTTGGAAACCATGAATAAAGAAAACAAGCGGGAACACTGATGAGACACCTCACTTTCTATGAAAAATCTCGCGTCCTTTGAAATTAAATGTCTTCGCCACGTTTCACATGATCACTGGCCTAGAAGCACCGTTTACTAAATCAAAATTATCATAACCCTTTTTTTTTTTTCCATAAATACCTATATAGTTGTTTTTCTTAAATTTCGAGTCCTCTCGAATTTCCCTTTACTTCTCTTTCTTCCTCCCTTTGTTTTCCAAATATTCAAAACTTCATATAATCATATCTTCTTCGTTTCTTAACTTCTTCTGTATTGTCTTCTTTCCAAGATGTCATCACCAAATCACCTAGCTGAGGCTGAAGAGAATTTTATTTTAGCTCTTCAGGAAACACTAATTTTTAGCAAATCCCTTACAGAGACTATTTATAAAGG
Organism: Withania somnifera; assembly: GCA_039654485.1. NCBI lineage: Eukaryota > Viridiplantae > Streptophyta > Magnoliopsida > Solanales > Solanaceae > Withania > Withania somnifera. The sequence goes on from JBDJHY010000094.1 coordinate 1,447,115, forward strand.
TGGAAATGTCAATTCTCTAGTTAAGTCCCTCTTTCTCAAGAATAAGCTAATTCCGATCTAGGAGAGAGGATTTTTTATTACTTCCTTTTCACGGTTGATTGCAACTCGCACCTAAAGGAGTCGGTCCTTGTGAGTCACTCATTAGTTATTATTTTATAGGAGAACTCGATGAGCCGAGCCTTACTTTGTTTCATCTGTTTGATCTACGAGCATGATATTCCCGTTGTTAAGACTGTCTGCTTGTGGTTTGACAAAGTCAGGGGCCTGAAAAATAGAACTTCATTTCTCGTAAGATTTGCTGGCATTTCAAGGTCTATGTAAACAAGTTCTTCTTCTTCTTTGTGGGAAAAATGATGGTATCTTTATATGGATATAGAAATGAGTTAGGTGAGAGAAATGAAACTCCTAATAGGCCTTTGCATTATATTCTCTATCGAGCACATTTGAGATTTATTTGATCGGTCTTGTTCGAATTCACTTCGATCCCTTATTTGACAAGAGAAATCTTGAATATTTGTTAGATCCGACATCAATTACATATTATATTTTCTTAGAATGTCGAAGGTTTCCTACAGGTGAGCCATGTGGTCTTCCATTTTAAGGATTTTACCAGCATGTCTCAATGAAGACCTCTATGGTCTTGTAGATCTATTTTTTGAACATCTTGTTCACCAGCTTTTGATAGGTTGCACCTATATTCTTCAAACTAAATCCATCACATTGTAAAAATATATGCCATAGTTAGTGACAAAAGAAGTTTTTTTTTGGTCCTCCGGTCCACTTGAATATGATTAAACCCATAATATACATCAAGAAAACTCATTATTTTATGTCCACTCATAGAATCGATCATTCGATCGATGTGTCATATGGAAATGATATTTGAAATACTCTCTTCAAATATTTAAAATCAACACAAATTATGAATATATATTTTTAAATTTCTTTGGTACCATGACCACATTTTTCAGTTGTAGTAATTTACTTCCTAGATTGACCATATTTTCAACATCCAAGACACTATTCTTTGACAAGCCTATTTTTCTCTACATATTTGGGGAATCTCTTCTATATTACTGAGAGAGGTTCGTTCCATTCTAACTTTATGGAAAGCTCTATCAGACAGGACACCCATTATATCAAAATGGATCCATGCAAAGTAATCGATGTTAGCTTTAAGAAAATTAATAGGGTTGTTTCTGACATGCCTCGAGTCTATACCTTGAATTGGACACAGTACTTAAAATCACAATTGATATTGATCCAAAACTAACCCTTGTTACTGGCATGCTTTTCTAACAAAGTATCATAAACACAAAGGTAGAAGTTGTAAATGAAACTAAGTGGACATCTATAAAGCTGAACCATAAACCAAAATATAAATTATCTAACACCAACTTGCTTAATGAACTAAGATCCAACTATTCTTTTTGAAATCACCCTATTACTACTGATGAGTTGATGGGATAAGCCTCATCTAACACTACTAAGTCTACAAATAAATATTCGAACCTTGAAAGATAAGGACTCACCAATCAACTGTTGAAAGCTTGATCCAAGCTAACCACAAGCATGAGAGTGGGTGCCTGAATCTATATCATAAAATAATGTAGAACAAAGAGTATGCAGTTAGTACTATAGGATGTACTGAGTATATGGGAGATACATAAAATCACAATTATATTTAAAACACATGTTAAACTAAATTCGAATGCATGAATCAAATCTTTATAGGGTGTATCAAAATTTTTACTACAATAACCATAATCATGAGTTGAAAGCATAAGATATATTGTAGATCATAAAGGAACATAATTTTTCTGAAACTATAGGACTATGTACATTTTAGATTGTTTAAATCATGTACTAAGATGAATCTGAGGAAGTTTCTCATAATCTTCATAAATAATGTGAACAACATGGATTTTAATGTTATATACCCACATTAAAAAAGATTGCTTTAACCAGCCAAAGTTAGAACTGTAACATAAGGTTCTTGAAGTGCACCTCAAATGGGGCCAAACCTACATTGGAAACATAGTTATAGAATTTGGATTACCCGATCCCTTTTTCCCTTGGTGCTAAATAATTCTCCCAAAACATACCAGTGCTTATAACATATCATGTGACATTTGGATGCCAAATTAATCATAAATCTTATATGTTTGAGCCTAAATTTCATGTTATTTCTTTTTCATCATGTATATAATTTAAATCATGATAAATATATATATCCATAAGTTCAAAACACATTAAACACTACGACATCGTGCATAAATATATTAAGGGAAATTAAAACCATAAATATCATACTGTGAATGAAAATAAAGTAAAACTCACAAATTTGAATATAAACCCTAGATCATGAACTCCGAAATCATAAATTGAAAACTAAAACTCTTTTGGAATGAGGGTGAAAAGAGTTTCTCATTGAAAATACACATACCTGATTAAGCTAGAAAAACTCAGATTGTTGCTTGAACCCTGAGCCTAAGATGAAAATCTTAAGCTTGACTTTCTTGAGAGAAAATTTTTCTATTCGTGGGAGTTTGACAATAATAATGAGAAGTATATTATTGACTAACTCCTGGAACTCCCTTTACAATAGTCAAAATGATGTAGTATTGGGCTTAAAGTATTGAAAAAAAAAATCCAATTTGCTCCTTTTAAAATGTATTAGAAATTATTGGAATAGGCTTTTATGGGATGGCGTATGACCCATTATCTAGTTCCATGACCCATCGAATGAGTCATGGTTTCGAAGAACTTTTTTCAAAGATTCCACGATTCAACAACATAGTTTTGCTTTGCGTCCATGATTCATGGATTGAGTTGTAGTTTCATGAATATTGCTAAGTAAATTCCATGAGTTAATGTACGACTCTTAGATCTATATACCACGACTCGTGGACTAAGTCATGGTCCCTCAAGAGCTTTACCATGACCCAAATCAAGTTCTATGTATAATTATGACTCATGGTTTGACACCACGAGCCATACCATGACTCATGAATGGTATACAATTCATGGACCTTTTTAATGGTCCATCGACCCTCTCATGGATCACCGTGAAGTGCACTTTCAACCTAGTCTTTTGGGATAAATCTTGTTTAATATACAGGGAATAATCTAGGGTTGTTATAATGTTTGAGATCAAGATTCAATCCCATGCATAGATATACCTTTCTTGTAAGAAAATCAACGAATACAATGATTTGCTCGAGCTCCATCATTGTAGTATTTATCCTATACTAATTATCTGGACGTAATAAGACCTCAGTACATGAGATTATCTATTTCAGCCAATCCTAGAAGTCCTTCCCCCACATTGTTCATGAAAAGATAGTCTATGTAATTGCTATTTTTCAATGCTTGGGGTTAGAAATCTCCTACTCTTTGGAAATAGATATGGCATACATTTTCTTGTACCGTAGGATTCACTATTGATTATTTGATCCCATATGGAATCATAGTGTGAATTCATGATCTTCTCAAGATGATGTTATACCTTATCTCTCCATTGAAAATGTCAAATTGGGTTAGCCTGACCACCTCTTCAGCATCTGTAGTTAGTTTTATCTCTCTTCTAGAGGTCTCTCTAGACAAGTTGAACCCTGCCAATAATTTGGTTACTAGCACCATTATATCCATTAGGTCTATTTTCTCGAGGACCCTCTTATGAATGATATTTACTGAACTTCCTAGATCATTAAGCTTATGTTTAACATTAAAATTTGTAATATATAAATATATTACCATATGATTGTTATTAGGGAATTATGAGTAATCTGAATCCTGTTTATAAAAACGGATTACCTTGGAGTTTGATTTTGACCCTCTCAGAGCCTTTTCCTAAAGATGACAAACACCTTAGCCTTTTTGTTCACTCATACTATTATGCCTATGATTTCATCTCCGTTGGTGATCATATTTATCTCTTTCTAGGAATGGAAGCTTTGTGATGCCAAAATCACCTTCGAAACCTTCATTGTTTTTTCATACAACACATAAGAATCATATTATACGCTGGTACCATATTTGTACCATTGATGCACTTCGTCTCAAATTTTTTCCTTGGGGTTATCTAGGCTTTCATATATATAAAACGAAATGCCAAACTCTAAGGTTCATTCCTTTTTTAAAAGCCTCATAGATCCAACCATCCAGATCCCTGAGTAATATCATCTTTCTATTTTAAAATCATGTGAGAAAATCATTGCAAGCCCATCCAATTCAATTACACAAAAAGAGAAGTGAATTAGAGTCACCTTGCCTGATTTCAAAGATATTTCCTTGAACCAACTATATTTTCCTGTTTTTGTCTCTCATTTCAAGAAAATGATCTAGAAGCATCCCCAAATTTTTGATTAAACTCCGAGCATGTATTTCTTTAAGTCTCAGTCACGCCCCGATCCTTCACCCTAGAAGCGACAAGGCTTATGAAACTACTAGGTGGCCCAAAAGTATCCTTAGATCTAGAATACATCTACTCACACATATACTCAGTGAAAGAAAGGAATATGAAAGCAGTAATGAACATCTCACGTGAATCAATTAGTTATAAAACTGAAAGAAATGCTAAATCTGAATCACAATACTACAACTCTGTCTGAATGCCACTAATCAAGCTGAATAACTAAGTTGGTAGGACAAACCCTTGATATCTTTAACAATATCTAATAAGTCTAAAGAACTACTAAAAGAAAGATAAATCTCTGAATAAAACTATCCTCAAACCATGAGGACTCACCAAGAGCTGAGCTAGACTATATGATCTGGTCAATCGTAAGAGTAGGGATTTCTAGATGGATTTGTATGATAAAAGCATGTTGACATGGAATATGCATCAGTATGTGGATTATACTTGTATTTAAAATAAAAAAC
>JBDJHY010000094.1:1476019-1488492 GCA_039654485.1 Withania somnifera
GTTACAAACTTATAACCTACAAATTGAAAAACGTATAAAAAAAACTACAAAATTACCTTACAAAACATCAAATTTTAAAAATTTTAAAAAAATTCAAATTTTAAAAACTTAGATATGAAATTCAAATCTTATATGTTAGTTAGAAAAAAAAAACTAAGAGAAAAAATATATGTTACACACATTTCGAATCTTATGGAATTTATATGCTATATAAATTTCAAATCTAAAAAGGTAAAAATTATTTTTAAAAAAATTATAAACTAAACTTACAAGTTACAAAATTATTAATTATGAAAATAAAAAAATAAATTCGTAAATTATTCGTACAATAATTATAAACTGAAAATATTTAATAAATTAAAAATCAAAAGAAAAAGTCATCCCGGTGAACCGGCCCAGTCCGTCCCAAAACTGTCCCAGTATACATTAGGATGGGACGGGATCGGGACTGGTTATTCCGGACCGGTCCATCCTGCTACCGATATTGTCCAGGTTTGGACAATTCCAGTCCAGTCCAGTCCATCCCGACCTGATTCCGACAATGTCCACCCCTAAATCTTACTTGTAGAATTACACTAAATTTATTATTGTTCATATTTTGTATTCATTCATTTAATGTACTATATGTTTACCAAACGATAATTATAAATAGTGAAAAGAAGAACAAAGACGGGTCTTGGTGAGCAGGAGTTTTAAGTAGATTAGCAGTTTTGAAGGAAAAGGATCATATTTGTGGTTCAAAGGTTTAATAGTTATCTCTTTTGTACTATTAATCCACATGTATCCAAAGGTTCAAATTTTCCATTACTCCATGAACCCCGGAAGTACGGGGTGAATATTTAATATTCAATTCGATAATTAAAAGTAAGGTTCAATCAAACTTGGGGTTTGAAGGAAAAATATTTTGACAAGATGTATGTTCTTAATATTACAAAGCTTACCAAAAACACTTGATCATCAAAACCAATTCTCGAAGCTCTAATGAAAAATAAATAAACAAGGAAAGCTTACACAAAATAATATACTATTGGAAGGGAAAATTTCTCTTAGAAGAAGAATACTAGCCAAATGTCTTCAACATAATGACATTAAGGATTAATACCAATAAAGAGGAATAAACACTAACTAAAAAGAGGAATAGGATATGTTACTAAACCATTCAGTAATTGAGCAAATAATGGTCTGCTAAAAGAGGATTAAAGGTGGTTAATGAATATTAACCGTGGCTAGTAAAGGATGAAGAATGATTGGTTATGTTTTATATTTGAGATATAACAACTACTTTTATAAATGTTAGATCTTTACTCTCAAACTCCTGACATTATAAATTTGTCATATAGATCAATTAAGCAATTCAAACCACTCATTAATGATAGGTAAAGTTTGATAAATGGTTATTTACTCAAAATAATTAGGGTGGGTTAACTTTACCTAATTAGACTTGTCTAATCACAAATTATAGCCAAATCCAATCAAGGGTCTATACAATTCGGATTATATATTTTAGCTTCACGTACAATTTCAAACAACACAATTATGAAATCTATTTGATATTCATATACAATTTCAACAATGCGTATAGAAATTTAAAAACATCAAAAAATACAATTCGGATTATCCAATTAATATTCATATACAATTTCAACAATGCATATAAAAATTCGAAAACGTCACTATTCAGATTATACAGTTGATATTCATATACAATACAACAATGTATATCTATATTATATTAAAAGTGTGAAGGTCCTTAGAAATGTTGATTGAACTTTTTGCGTTTTATTAAAAATCCGCCCTTTAGATAAAACTATCATTTACTATCTCCTTGAATAATTTTTACTTAAGTATTATAATAATATTTATGACTGTATAATTAATTAAAATTTATAAATACTAAATTTTTACTTATTTAAAATAGGTTAGAACTCCTATAAGACATTGAAATCAACTAGAGTTTTAGTTATTGAATATTCCTTTATAAATCTTTTCATATACAATTCTTTTGTTCTTAGGGCTACAACACGACTCATCCCATATTCTTCTTCTTATTATTAGTTTTTTTTTTTTTTCTTATTCTTATTTATGTAGAATTTCTCTTGCTATGATTTAATTAGTGAATTATATTTGATTTTTTTTGTTCCTCCTATAAATGTCCATTTCAATAGTTTTTATTTTTTTTCTTGAAATCACATTGTTTCGGATTTAATATTTTACAGGAATATTATTGAAGGACGAAACAAAATATGGTTAGATTTCTCTCTGATTCTCACTCAACTACTGCTTAAACAGTCAGGTCTATATGTATATACGTCATGTACGTGTGAAAAATATTTTTTATATTTTTTTAATATAATAATTATTATTTGCTCCGCTTATTTTTACTTATTCAATATTTCAAAAGTCAATATAGAAATTAGGACTAGGAATAGCTACAAGAGAGCAAAGATTTAGAACAAAAAATTAATTGGTATTTTAGAGATAAATTAAACTAGAAAAAAAAAATTATGTGGATTGTTGAAAAAAGAATAACTTAATTTGAGTTGAGGTTTTATCGAAAATAACTTCTCTACCTTTAATATAGGGATAGAATCTACCATCTACAAATTTTACTTTGTGAAATTACATTAAATATGTTATGTTGTTATTTAGGATTAATTTTGAATTTAAAAACGTATATGAAGTAATATATGTTCTATATTAATTAATAGTCATATTTCTTTTACTTTCTCTATGATTTTAGTGATTGGAATTTTCTCATGACAAAAGATGAGTAATGTTAATAATAATAAAATCTTAGTTTTTATGTAAGTTTTTAAAATCTCAAAATATTTCAACTTCCGTGATTCTTACAACAAAAAATTAATGTGTTTTCAATAATCCTATTTATCATTAAATTTATGATACAACTAATATTTCAGTTTTTTACTTGTGAATATTAATTTAGGGTTCAAATATGTGGTAAAAAGGAAGCATAAGGGTAGTCAAGTTGCTCGTACATAATGATGAAATTATATGGATGAATTAATTATTTATACTAATCTTCCTCTTAATATTTCTAAATATTCATTGTCATTTTATTAATCATTGTTTCTCAGCTCTATGCATTGTATACTTTAAAGTCGTCCAGCGTCTTATTTGTTTCTCTTACTGCATAACGTTTTTACATGTGTTATGCCACTTAGGACCGTTAAAGAGGAAATATAAATATTAAATAATTATGAGTTAGTAGAGAATTCCGAATAGAACTATCATAAAAAAGTAAGTTAAAAAAATAACAAGAACGATCAAATCAAATGGATTGATGGTCATTATACAAAATAAGATTTTTTTGTAGTTATATTTTTATCTTTATTTATAATTCAAACACATTATTCAATAATTTCTTAAATAATTATAATTCTAATATTTATAAAAGGTAAGAACTCCTAATGTTTAAAATTAAAATATCTCACTGTAATTCTTAGCAATTGTATCACAATAAGTAAAGGACGGGCTCTTTTAGATTTGTTGAAAATAATAAAACTAAGAAATTACATCTCGCGCTGAAGGAATTACTTATGGTAAAAGAACGATATATACTTGACATTTAATTATTATCTTACTAATATTTTGAACTTTGAATTTATTAGAGTTATAATTATTAAATATTTCTTATTTCTAAGAGGTAAGAACTTCTAATATTTAGTTTTTAAAAATTAACTAAAATTTTACTTCTTTTAAGTCTTTTTTTTATCCTAAAATCGAAGACATTAAAATACAAATTTCTTCTAAATGTAAAAGTCCTAAGAATTAGGATCCATTAAGGAAAAAGTTGGTTTTTCTTTTTTAATATTTGAACTCCTAATTTCTATTTTTCTTCCTTAATGAAATAGGAACAAGGGGAGGGGTGAATAATTCATGTAACCAACAAAATTTTCTGAACGCCCAATATTTAAAATTTTGAAATTAATTGAATTTTTACTTATTAAATATTCTTTTATCTAAACTATGTTAAAAGATCTTATACTTTAAAACCAATTGAAGTTTTATAACTTATAGAAACCATTTCTTAACTAAACTAATTAATTCGTCAAAAAAATTGTAACCCACACATGTGTATAAGAAATTTTAAAGAGAGTTAAGGGTTCAAATTACTTTTCTAATGATCTATCTGAACTCGTGACCTGATCACATAAAAACTACTTTATCGATTATTTCAAAAAAAAAAATTCTAATGATCAAACAAGTAGTTGATTTTGTAAAATAGTCACCATTAACTAATGAGCCGCATGCAAGTTAGTAAGGTCTATAAAAAAACAAAAGAGCTTAGGGAGAAGCGCAAATGTGGAGAGGAAGGAAGATTGTGGGAGTTGTCAGTGAGGGTGAGGGACCGTCCAGTTACAAGGAAATTGAGGAGCAAAGTTTATTAATTTATTTTTTTCATCAATTATGTAAATAGTATTATTAATATTTAAAAAATAATTATATGCTACTAATATTTAGAATTTTTTCCTCAAAACACAACCATGATGCTACTACAAATTCTAACATCAGACAATTTCGACAAAGATTTAAAAAAAAAAAAAGTATATATGTAGGTTAGTACAATTTTATTATATTATATTATATTTCAACAAACAAGGATAAAGATTTATATGTGTTTTTTAGTGTTAGAATAACTTATTTGAAGAGTGATTGTTGGGGGTTCCAATATGTAAAATATTGATGAAGATAACCAGTTTGGAGGAATCAGATTTTGTTGTGAAATAAATTATTTTTAATCGAATTGAGTTTCTTCCCAAATGCCCCAAATTATACTATCAAATTGCTTTTATACTTTTAACCTTGGTAAATTTCTCATTTATTTATTAAGGTGAAAACTTCACGATTGTCATTGATGAAGCTTGAAGCTTCAACTTAGAAGTTATTTCTAATGAATTTTGAATCAGTAACAAAGCTTGAAACTTTTAATGTAGTATAGCATATTGGTAAAAGAATTAGCTAAAAAAATCAAAGTAATTTTTAAGTTGATATTGGTGTTATGAGTATGTATCCATAAATTAAACATAAACTCCTAAATATTTTAGGTCAAAGTTTGGAGCACTTTCAACTCTCTTAAGGTTAAAAGGTACTTTTTTTTAATTATAAATAAATAAATTACAATTTCATACTATATTAAAAGATATATGTATAACATTTATTTTTTTTTTTTGTTAATTGTTGCTCTTTAATAATTAAATAATTGATTTTTAAATATGGACGCGCGTATACTAAACTAGTGTGTGTAAAAAATTAATACCCCTATATATGATATGTAATTAATAACCATAAATGTAATTTTTCCTTAAAAGTTAATGATACCCCTGTATATGATAATCAAATCATTAAGAGTGGAGATTCGCAATTTCTAAAGTTGCATTTCAATAATCAATATTAAAAATAGATATCAAATATTAAATTTTCAAAGTCCAATATGAGACGATAAATCTCTATTCAATCTAATTCGTCTATTCATTGACATCTATTCCATCTGCAGAAATTATTTTTTTCCAAAACTTGTAAAGAGATTAATGTTACTTCTTAGTGCTTTCTTGCCCAACGTACTTATTTCTTGAACGTCACAAAGACCTGTAGTAAAACATTGACAAAAGTTCAGAAATAGCAAATAGTTTGGCCTTTATTATTAAAATAAAATAGCCAAAAGTTTTGAAAATTATAAAAAATAGTTAAAGATTCAAGTTGTTCGCCTATCACTTGAAACTCTTTCTCAATTTTATATGAGTTTTTCATATACGTGTATACGGATTGACATTTAACACGTTTAGTTATATACAATATAAACTTAACCTATATACAGCTTATGTTGTACTATATGCAATCGAGTTGAAACTGAGTCGTAGCTGAAGCCATATACAACTTCATAATTTAAGTATATACAACTTTATAAACTTAAGTTTTGATATACAACTTAAGTTGAACTATATACAACTAAATTGGGACCGAATTAGGGCAAGTTGCACTAAGTTGTAACCAATACATTACTCCAAAGTTTAACTATTTTGGTTATTTTTTATAATGTAATAAAACATGTTCTATTATATCTAATTTACGCCATATGGTTGCTATTTTTTTCATTTTCCCTAAAATATATTGGCATGTCATTTGACTCTCTCTTTCTAAGTTACATGTTCCTGTCTGTTTAGTTGCAACCTCACTGTTTTCTCTATTAATTATTGGCCCTTTGTCATTAAATACACTGAAATGTGCTAGCCATGTGAGGAAGTGGTACACGAAAATTAACTTCTTGGGAGAGGACGGGGCAAAATACATAAAGAGAATTTTACAATTTGTCTCGACATTGAAAGGCAAACTTAAAATAGAAAAATTGCTTACTGTATGTAGTCTTTTTTAAATACTCTACTCCCTAATAAATACATCGAAACAGAGGCTTTTTTTTCTATTTATTAAATAAAATGGTCTTTCACCAACCAAACTCAAAGTTGGACTGAGGGCACATTGTAGCATCACCTCAAGGAATACAGAATCAGCGAGTTTGGGCGCACTTCACTGCCTCTCAACAGCTCGTGTATTGGGTAGCTCTGTCCATCAGGACTTGGACCAATGACAGGAAATCACCTAGTGTTCTCTCCTCAATCGGGAATTGAACCTAATACCCCATAGTTCTCAACCCTAGGTCACACGCATGGGTGCATTTCTTAGGGTCCACATTATACTCAGCCGGCTATTTTAAGACACTATCAAGAAGCTACTTCAAATCCCAAAGATGAAGCAATTTGAGTAGCATGGAAGAAACAGGGCACTGTCTTCTACTGCAAGGGGTTGCCTAAAAGGATTTAGTTGGATCTGCAAAGCAAGTCATAAGTTCAATATAATAAATTGAGTTAGAAGCAGTAAACATCTTTAAGAGCAAAATTTGCTAAAAAGGCGTTGACGGGTTGGATGAAAAGAGAAGAAAAAACTAACAGGAATGGTAGGAGAAGCCCCAGTCACTGAGCTTATGCAACAAGTCGCCAGATTACAAGCTTCTTCACAATAATCGGAGAAAAATGCAGGAACTTTTATCTCCTTTATCAGCTCCTGGATGAAAAGTTAAAAGGAAAACAACATAAATCATTTAGTAATAGCAGACCTGGCTAGCTTTCTGATATGAAACTCATATCTATCTTGGTTATAGTATCAAGCACAAGGATAGGCAGAAAAATAAGTATCCGATTTAAAAGACTTACAATGGTTTGTTGCCAGCTCCTGTAAGCAGCGACACCAGCATTCGGTGCGATAATTAGATTAGGAGGAGAACCCTGACAAAGCTTACAACATTTGAGTAACACCAACAAAAGAACATATGTCAAACACAAATGCTGTTTCACAGACCTTTAGAAGATCTTTATAACAATCATGATAACAGCCAGCATGAAGCTTCAATATAATGGCTGAAGATCCACTTGGCAATGATGTTGGGCCACAATTCTCAGTCAAACATTTACACTTGCAGTTGGTCTCTGTACAATGAGCATAATCACGAAGTTCAATTCTCTCACCATTCCTAATCATTAACAAGGAAAATAGCATGATCTATTAAAGGTACTTATCGAAATGTGATTATAAATAATCTCCAAATATAAACAAGACAAAATACTTGGAGAGCAAGTTTAATGACGTGACGGAGGTTTTCCAATGCGAGATCTAAAAACATATCTCTCTGTGGCACCAGTACGCTATGGTTCAGAGCTTTAGCAGGTCAATTCACAAAAATTAGTCGTTTTTTATCCAAATGTATTGACATTTCCTTTTTTTCATTCTAGTTATTCTCATGGGAAAAAATGAAGAAAATTAGAAATCTAATTTAATATTCGTGAGGAATCCCTCTTCCCCTCTTTTCTCTTTTTTCCCTTATAAGAATATGGGAGGAATGAGAGAGAACAAAAAAAAGTAGATTCAACATTCGGGCTTAAGTTCAAATTAATTGAATATTTATCATAGAGGATTGGGGGTAGAATAGGAAAAAATAGGGGCTAGGCAAGAGTATTATACAAGATACTTAAAATCTTTGTAATAATGAAAATGGCCACAAGACGGATATGGAATTGAGCCTTAATATCCAGGTCATCCAAAAAAGAGGAAGTTTCAAGTATCTTGGGTCTATTACCCAAAGAAATTGGGAGATTGATGAGGTGTCCCTCACTGTATTAGGGTTGGGTGGATGAAATGGAGCCTTATATCTAGAGTCTTGTGTGATAAAAAGGCGTCACTAAAACTTAAAGGCAAGTTCTACAATGGTTGGACCAATTATATTGTATGGGGCAGGGTGTTGGTTAGTTAAGAACTCTCACATTCAAAAGTTGAAAGTTGCAAAAATGAGGATGATGTGATGGATATGTAGGCATATTAGGAGATATGATTACAAATGAGGATATGCGGCACAAGAAGGGAGTAGCTTCGATGGAGGACAAGATGCGGGAAGTGAGACTAGGATGGTTCGGACATGTGAAGAGGAGATATTAGGATGCCACAATGTGGAGATGGGAAAGGTTAAATATGGATGTTTTCAGGAGAAGTAGAAGTAGACCAAAGAAGTATTTGGGAGAGCTAATTAGACAAGACATGACGTAGTTTCAACTTACCGAGAATATGACCTTAGATAGGAGGTTTTGGAGGATAACAAATAGTGTAGAAGGTTGGTAAGTAGCAATATATTGTCTTAATTATCCGTCCATACTAGTAGTGGTGGTATTGTTCCTATAGTTTCTTACCCTTTAATTTCTGTTATTATTTTTTGTTGCTTGTCCTTCAACTATTATATTATTTTGTAGTTATTATTTTGTTACTCTCAGTTGTTTTTACTACTGTCTGCGTTTCCTTGTGCTTTTATTACTTCTTTTTTCTCGACAGTTTTGGACTAACTTTCCCTTGAACTGAAGGGTCTTCCGGAAACAGTCTCTCTACCTTTGAGGTAGAGGTAAGGTCTGCATGCATTTTACCCTCCCCAAACCCCACTTTTGCGGTATTATACTGGGTATGTTGTTATTGTTGTCATTGTTGTTGTTGTTGTTGCTGCAAATGTAAAGACGGTACCTATGAACTTTTGGAAGTACAATCAAAGAAAGTTGGAGGTTAGTGTGATTGTGATGTGTTATACAGCTTAGCAGAATGCATTTATCAGGTTATAAAGGTAAATGATGGATCATGTCTAGTAACTGGCAAGGACCCCGTTCTAACCACTTTTCTGTTAGCACCATCTGCAACCATTAGATGTATGGCAGTCATTATTCAGTGAATAGAGCCAACCAAGGGCACTATATCAAGCATCTATTGTCTCCCAAGTTCATCTTCTTTTTAAACATTTTGTTTGTTTGTTCTTTTTCAACTTTTTATACCAGAAACAATCAATTTACGCCACCCTTTTCTAGCATTTAAGTTCTCACAAGAATTAACAATGCTAATTACTTCCTTTCAACAGATGAGGACCAAGCGTCTCTAAGCTGACAATGTTCCATCCACGAAAAGATTATAAGTGCAGTAATGGTTCATGTATTTCACAATGAGGTCAATGAGATTACTCTCATTTCCTGCTAATTAACTAGAACTTGCATTGGAAAGTAAGTAAACCAGAAACATGAAAAAAGGGTGGGCAACCAAACCTTTCTTCTGGAATTGCAGGTCCCACAAGATCAATATGTATTCGCACATCAGGAAAAACTGCATGCAGTTCACTGAAAACTGCAAGCTGATGAAGCTCTTTTTCAGGACCTTCACATTTCAAACAAGAGAGCCCAAAATTAGTATAAAAAATGAGCCCTTGGAAAAATAACTCCAAAGGAGATGAAGAGTGAGCAGTGGTGTGTGCATATTTAGCAGGAGCTCCAGAAGTTTTTAGGGTTCTGAAGGATGAATTAGCTCTAATTGTCATTTAGCAACTGGGGGAGTCTCTTGTCTATAAAGACCCTTAGAAAGGACATAAGAAAAGAGAGTACCTAAATAGTGTATGCATAGCTCATTACTAATTTCAGGAATCAGGTCCCCTTGAACTGCCAGCTTAATAACCAAATACAGCGTTAATGGCTGGAAAAGAAAAAGAAGAGAAAGACAGCACTACAAATGAGCCAGTGAGTGTCACAATTGATTTCTCCAAAGATTGATATGTTCAATAGTTTCACAAACAATTCATACTCCTTAAATGGAATGAGCCTAAGGAAGAAACTTCAACATAAGACGGTATTGGAGTGTATCTCCCAAGTAATATGGCTACTACAAACTCATAAATTTAACGTTTGTGTACAGCCAACCTACCCAGTGAAGTAGCAAAGCAACAGGAGAATACAGTGGAATACACCTCCATTCATAATATTCTTTCCAACCACTAAATAACTTAGGTGATGGAGTGGATGGCTCTGCATTTATATACTAGTTTTAATTAGCATTCCAGACAAGCATTGTATTCACGTATTAATTGTCTGAAGCACTGCACGCTACCTTTACAAGGACACAATGCACTAGATAAGTTCCAACATTTGATGGGCCTGCTAACAAAAATAAGAATGAGATATCAGACACCATATGTGGTTTTAGGTTAAATCAGCATAGCAGCAGAGATCAAATTTACTCCTTATATTTGGAAAGACACAAAAAATGCAAAGAATATTCTCAAAATATACTAAGATGCAGAAAACTTGATCTTTGACAAATATTAAGCTAGATTATACAAAAATACTGCTAATATATACAAAAGAACATAGGTTACACGAATACAAATACGGAAATAACTAATGATCAAAAAAGAGGATACATAAGTATCCTCTAAGGCACTGCAAAATAGAAGGCTTGTGACTAGATAGGCTAATCAAGAATTAAACGGATCGTCAAAAGAGTAAGCTACCTCAGGCAATCCAAAATAGCAGTTGATGTCCCACAGCTACATTCGAACGTCCACATTCCAACACAGTGAATGCCCTGTTTTATCAAGAACGAACACCTTGTTTCCCGTTTATCACACACCTAGAAAGCACCACCAAGTATATTTTGCCTAAGCACTTCCACGGACAAATCAATACAATAATTCAAAAGTCTCTTTACCGTTTACCTGAACAGTAGCTTCTTCAGAAAATGTAAAAGGGAAATCACTCACAACATGAGCATGCTTCATTTGTTGTTCCAACCTGTGACACTCTCTCTTGTGTACATTCCCATGTGATACCTGAACACAAAATATATAAAGTTCTCTCTCTGTTCTTATATGATAAGGGGTCGTTTGGTCATTCGTTAGAGTTGATAGATATTAGTAATGTAGGGATTAGTTATGAGGAACTTTATGTATTATTTTATGCAGTTATTTAGTTATGTGGGGTTTAATTATTTATATATTAGTTATTTAATATTCCACCTTCTATCCTGCATAAATTAATACATAGATTCCTCATAACTTATACATGTATTAGTTATGCGGGTTTCTAAATTTCCAAAAAACAACGTATTAATTTTACACATGAATAATTTACCTCCTAATCAGCTATCAGCCGTGTTATTACTTATGCAAAATCTAATACCTACATAACTCACCTCTAAATCAGCTACCAAGTGACCCCTAAGGGTTCATTTGGTACACGGGATAAGCTAATCTCAGGATTATAATCGCAAGACTATATTCCCAGGATAACTTTTTCTGCGAATCAAATGACCCCTAAGGAGTTGTTTGGTATTGAGTATGGGATACACAAAGTTATCCCATGGATTGGATATGGATTAATTATCCGACTATATATATGGAATAAATCATCCCATCATTATTGTATAAATGATGGGATAAATAATCCTGAAACTAATTAATGGCTCTAACCAAACACGAAATAAAATAAGCATGTATTTTATCCGTTGTTATTATCACTATCCCTTGTACCAAACAAACCCTTAATAATTTGGGAGCAAAAAAATTCTTTTACTAAATTTTCTATACAGTACTCCCTTTGTTCCAAGGTATTTCACTGGACAAAAGAAATTAAGGAAGCTACTTTAACTTATAAGGACATATTACATTAGCAAGAGTGGGAGAAAATTACTACAGTAATAGTTAAAAGATTAGATAGAACAACAACACATTCAGTATAGTTCTACAAAGGATATCTCGGGAAATAGAGTATATGCAGACTTTACCCTATCTTAGAGGTAATAGTCCAGAAAAAGCAGTCATAGAAATACCAAAAACAACAACACATAGTAACAAAAACAACATGTAGGGTGTGTGCGGTATGAGGAAAATATTTTTATATTTTCTCATGTTCGTTTGGCCAAATTTTTAAAAAATATTTTCTTTAGGAACACAAACTCCTTGAAAATAAGAAAAATTATTTCCTCAGTGAAAGTACGGAAAACAAGTAGCAATGTCTCCTGTCACTTTCAAAATCACTCCCTGCATAAAATCCCACCTCGACCCGACTCCTCCCCCACTCCACATTTTAAAAAAAAATGTTTTCTAACCCCCC
>JBDJHY010000094.1:1488592-1510060 GCA_039654485.1 Withania somnifera
CCATCAAGGCTCATAATCAGAAGGTGATACTACCCAGCCCCAATGCACTCTCATTGGAGCCTTAGGCTCGGTCTCTCTGTGTCATGAATGCACAACATATATACAACCCATAAGTATATCAACATATATAATCATGAGATATCCACATCTTATACCCTGCACAGGTATCTATAATCACCACTAAGTCTCGGGCTCCATAACACTCGAGTGGCAACATATCAATATTAACATAGAACAGACGAAATAATGGTACTGGGGTGCTATAAGACCTAGATACCCAACCCAAGGATACTATTTAGTACAATTATTAAAGATATAAACCCAGAGATAGCCCCACGAAGCCAACCTGTCATCCAACGACAAAGCTTTGCAATCTCACTAATTGTACTCCGACTGATATCAAACGTGCTCCAAACGATCTAAAACTTACGCCAATGAATTCTATATATTAATACGATTCTAACCGTATATTTATAATGAACTTTGAATTGGACCCAAAATCATGCCTAAAATAGGCTTGCGGGGCCCGCTTGTCGAAACCGCAAACAAATTTCACCATGGAGTTACCAATGCTGCCAGGAACCCGTGCTCCAAATTTGAGCACAATTCTAACGTGGGGAGGGCTTTGAATCAGCCCGGATAAATTTGAACCAAAAGGGTTTAAAGGTTTAATCTTTACAATTAAAACGTTGGAATTATGATGATTTAATGATCCTAGGAGTCATTTATATCTAATTAACGAAGAATTATACGTAAATAATTGAGTTAGGGATGATTTTGTCAATTTCATGATTTTATCCATTAATGGAGGAAAACTAAGAAAATAAGGAAGAAGAAGAGAAGCAAAACTCACCTACTTTCGCGTAAAATCAATGAAGAACGTAGAGAAAACACCTTGGAATGGTGTTTGGGAAGGGTATTTTCACTTTGGAATGGAGAGAAACGGTGTGGGGTTGAAATAAAATGAAAAAGAGACTACTACAGGACTTTATATTGCCAATCGCGGCACACCGCAGTCGCATTGTGATGGCGATCGCGCTTAAGGAAATACTGGCATTTATCACGATCACACTGACTGGGCACAATCGTGTAGAAGAAAG
Source organism: Withania somnifera (assembly GCA_039654485.1). NCBI lineage: Eukaryota > Viridiplantae > Streptophyta > Magnoliopsida > Solanales > Solanaceae > Withania > Withania somnifera. Next base: position 1,489,693 of record JBDJHY010000094.1, read on the forward strand.
AAAAGGTTTCTTTAACGTGATCGTGCCTATGGACCGTGCTTGACCAGAAGAGGAAAAATGTTGCTCATAGCGATCACGCCTCAGCGTCATGATCACATTGAAGGAAATCTGTACCAGTTGCAGATTCCAAATATGAATTCTTAGATTTTGCACCAGGAGGTTCGGGGATTAAACAGAGTTCAAATTTGACAATCCAAATATGCAAACAATGTGGAAAAAATATTCCAGATTCAACGGAATCGACGAAACTGAATTCCGAGGTTTATTCCTCAAAATGACCCCTCCAACCAAATGGAGTCAAAAGCGCATTTCTCCACCAACACCTTGAAAATGCAACGACAAGCCTAAAAATTATACCAACGCCTCTCCTAGCTTAAATTCATCGTTCTGGAGCTATTGGAAGCATCAGAATTCCAATCCGATAATCCAAACATCAAATTACCACTCAAGCTCCACTTTAGGCCATAAACTTAACTAAAATCCACAATAGCACATAACTTTCAAACGAAACCTCCAAAACACAAACTTAAGGTCAATCTTGATTTTGTTTGGTATTCCGTAGCTAACGAAACTGTCAAAATTAATTTCCAAGATCGTCTTGAAGGAAAGTTGACTTTGATCAACGAGTACTTAGTTTTAGGCTCTAAAATAGTGAATTTGAGATATTTCTCGACTAAGTCGTCAGGGATCCGAATGTCTATCCCAGCAAGTCATAACTGACTTGGGGGAACTACCGAAATGCTCTAAAATGTAAAACATCATGTAGTTATCATAAATAATCATGAGGGTCATTACAATCTCACTAGGTGTTGGCATATTCCATTGATGCACAATATATATAATAAAAAAATAATAGTAAAATATGATTAGACAAAATAAAACAAAACAACAGCAGTGAAAGTTGCAATAGTTATAGAAAGTTTTAAAAAATTCACAACATCTAATTTAATTATATGCAATATTTACAACAATTGTCAAAAATATTTATAGCAATTATTGCAAACAAATGAAGCTGACACAATAGTTTCAGCAGTCAGGTCCAGTAGCAATTACCAAACTACTGTAGCAGCTTCTGCAAACAACTGCAACAACTACCTATTCATATCAGCTAAATTATGAAAATATTTATCAAAACTAACCACAAAGGTATATAAGTGTAGAATGAGGCTTACCGAGTCCTCGGGTGATTAAATAGCTCATGAGCCTCAACAGTTGTGTTATTGACCGCCGAAATTCATCTAATGGTCCTCGGCGAAGTTATTTCTAGCGAAAACATCTTCAATTTTTTTAAGGGGGGAACAACCTCAAATGCCCAACACTGCATACAATAATGACATAGAAAAGAAATCTAGATAATGAATGGAACACAAAAGTAACTAAAAAAATAAATATTGAATAAAATAAAAATTACCATAAAGTCCCATAGAAAGCCATAAAGATTGGTGATCCTCGCATCTTTGTTGACTGCCATCAATAAATATCTCATTGTGAGCTCATAGCTTACACGGCCCATGGAAATGCATAAAAAATCTTTTATCGGCAAAGAGCAAAACTCATTCATGCGGAGTCTTTGTGTTCTGATACCTTTCACAAAGAGTACAGTACAAAAAAACAAGCATAGTGACTTATTTACACCTTTCTTATCATCCTTGGATTTGAACTTCTCAATCAACTCTACCGTCTTGCAAGAGTTCCCCACAATAACAAGAATTTGTTGTCTACTCTTCTTAACTTTTGGAGATGTTTCTAAGATATCATACTCTTTAAGTTTATGGCAATTCAAGCCACTCGTAGTTTTAAATTATTTCATGAAAAAACGAACCAGCATGCCACAATAATTTATCCAAAGCTCTTTTTCTCGATTGTTATGAATTTGGCATCGAAAAAGTTCACACGCCAATTTCATTTAAGACATTAGGTCATTCTCGGGTAGGTCTAGATGATCTCCAAAGATAGAAGATCTAAAAAATATTTCCAATTTTTGTGTCTTCAAAATCTTTCTAAATTCAGGAAAAACAATCCCAAACCAGAGTAACACCACCTATCAAATCTGGATGCTCATCCATCATGGTCACAAAATGGAAATCTAAATATGTGACATGCTTGATAACTGAGGTATCATTATATGAATGATTTATTGGAGGGATTGAGCAAAATAAATTGAATCAAATGTCCCCGACTCCTGCAGAATAGGTGAGTCATGCTGGAATTTTATTCTTTCTTCTCCAATCCGTGTATCCTTGTCACCACCTACACTACATCATTACCATCTTTATCAGCAGAGAAGAAGCATCTCTTTCACCTCCTTCTTTTTCGTGTGACCTTGGATTTTTTTCTTCTCTCAACTTGCTTCGTGAGATCTCTCTTTAGTTTCTTCTTCTTGAGATGTAGACATTGCCTCTCTTATAAAGGTCCTAGGCATGTGCAACTAGTTTCTATTTTTGCTTCATCTCTTTGACTTTGAGTGCTAATTCTTCTTCTAGTAGTTCTAGTAGTAGTAATAGTAGCAGCAGTACCAGTAGTAATAGTAACAGCAGGTGTTTTTGGTGTTAGTTTTCTTTTTTTGTTAGACCATATATCTATACCAAATGAGAAAAAAAGAATCTACCAATTAGTTTACAAATCATTAAAGATAAATTGGAAAAGCATAACTACTGTTTTGTATTCAACAAGTACAACATAGTATTTTTTTGGAACAAATCACTGAGTTGTTGCAGCAATTTAAGCAATTGCTAACACATTTTCAAGTTGTTGAAGCTATTACTAAAGCAACACTCAAAAGTTGAGAAGCAACAACTTCAACAATTGCTAACATATTTTCAAGTTGCTGAAGCAACTACTACAACAACTGTCGAAGTTGAGAATCAGCAACTTCAGCAATTGCTATATGAAACTTCAGTAGTTGTTGCACAAATTTTAGTAGTTGCTATAGAAAAGGTTTAGTTGTTCAATAGTTAATGCAAATAATTCATTAATTCATACGATTTGCTACAGCAACCTCAACAACTCAAACAAGTTCTAATGAGGTTACTGGAACAACAACAAGAACATGTTTTAAAATCAAACCATCAAAATCAAATCAAAATCATTTGTGTTCCAAACCGCCACCACCAAAAAGAACATATTATACTTGTGCAAAGTCATCACTATGCACCAAAATCAAACGACCAACCAAATCACCAAATAAATTTCTTTGAGATTTAGTTAAAAATATATAACGCAACAACAAAAGATGTGAAATTCATGTTTTTTTTCTTTTTCATTAATCTAAATCACCATTTTAACTTTAAAACACAAAATCCTAACTGTAAGAAGGAAAAAAGGAGTTTTACGTGTAATTTGAGTGATGAAAACGGTGAAAAGGACGGCGACGGCAACGGAGTAGAACGGAGAAGAAAACTATAAAGAGAAATAGTTGATTTATTGTGGTTGTTGTGGAGTTGTTGTGGTTGTTCTTGATAGAGTTGAGAGAAAAGAGATAAAAGTGTTGGGAAAGTTGAAGAGTAAAGTAAACAAAACTGACAGCCCAGTCGCGTCAGTAGATTTTAAAAAAAAATAAAAAAGGGTAAAATCGTTTGGGGAGGGGGGTATTTAATTTGAATTTTTTATATTTTTTTGAAGTTTAAAAGTTTTAAAAGTCTAATTTAATTTCATTTAACCTAATTTTTAATCAATAGAAGCCTTTTTGACTTAAAGGATCCACAACTTGTCACCTTTTTTTAAATGAAAACTTATTTGTCACCCTTCTCTCAATTTTCTCTAGTTTTAATATGCCCATTATATGGGCTTCAGATTCCATAAATTAACAAACATAATTTGACCCTTATAATGTTCTTCTTCTAATAAATAGTTTGAATGTCAAGTTTTTGTTTGATATCTTTTATTTAGTCATTATTTGAATAAAATGATTATTTTTTAAGATAGAAAAAATAGTTGTGAAAGTTTAATAAAGTAATGCATGAGGCGAAGATGGAAGTGAAAATTGATGCACAAGTCATATTTAAAAAAGAAAATTTCAAGTCTTTTGGATCGATAATCTAAGAATATGGGGAGATGATGATGATGTTGCAAACATATTGGAGCGAGGTGGACAAGATGGAGGATTGTCTCAAAAGTTTTATGTGATAAGATTATGTCGCCAAGGCTTAAAGGTAGATTTCATAGAGTGGTGGTTAGACTAACATCGTTATGTGGGAGTGAGAGGAAAGTGTTGGCCAATCAAGAACGTCCATGTTTTGAATATGAAGATATTGGGATACTTGGATTCGTGAGCATGCTATGAGACGTGTAATTAAGAACAAAGCTATACGAAGAAAATTGGGAGTGGATTTTGTGGCGGATAAAATGAGAAAAACGAGGTTGAGATTCCCTGGACATGTGAAGACAAGGTGCAAGAACACCCCATAAGAAAGTGTGAGAGCTTCAATGCAACAGATGCCAAGAGTTAGAGGTAGGTCAAAAAAATTGAGGGAGATAATTAAATAAGACATGGATCTACTTCACCTAATTAAGGACATGATTCTAAATGTCTATTCATCCACACTTTCATTTCTTGTAGAGGAAGACTAACTGTTTGCTAGCTGGGACTTGTATGAACGGTAACGTCCACGTTAAGGCTCCATGGGAAGGGGTTCGGAAGAAAGAGCCGCAAGCAAAGAAAGAGAAAAAATGTTGTGATTCCTATACAACATCTCTTTCTTTTATCAATGGCTCTACTAATTGACCGAATTCATTCAATTTCTAAAAAGAAAGGGTCGTGCTAGCGGACTAGTATAAAAAGAAAATCGATTTACTAGAGGAAGAAATAGAATAGGAAGGTTTGGAGGTCGATAATTAGGGTAAAAAAGTGGTGAATATTTGAGTGTGGTTATACCTTTTGGGGAGAGATAGGAATCTATTTAGTACTCGTGTAGTTTCTTTTTCTTTACTATGAATTGCTACATATTGGTTCATCGTTGTATATCTTGCTTCAACCCTGCTTTGATTATATATATATTTTAATAGAGGATCTATCAAAAATAATTTTCTATTTCATAAAGATATAACGTTGCATACATTCTACCCTTCCCAAACTTTCCTAGTGGAATGAAATTGAGTGTGTTATTGTTGTATTTTTAGTTATAATACAACTTTGGTATAGATTTGTGTTTGGAGTTTGAACCTTTGATAAATAAGATTCAAGCAAAATATACTATTTTTAAAAATTTTAACTTATGTGACATTTTTTTTATTTTAGCCAATCTAAAAAGAAATAACTCATTTCTTTTGTAGTAATATTTTATCCATTTTAAACAAATACCACAGGCTTGAGATATAATTACAAAAAATGCAATAAGTTAGCTTAATTATAATTTTTGTGCTTATTTCGAAGCGCGTATCTTAGATACGCCAGTGGTAATTGATTTATTTAAGGCACTTGATTATATTGATACAATAATTAGCATGAATTGTGGAGAGAATCAAGGAAAATAGATTTGACAAAAAAATCCTTATCTAATCTATAACCAAATTCAAAATTCAAATTCATATCTTATATATTTTAAGATTTATGTATCTTGAATATTTTAAGGCAATGTGAGACTTTTAATTTCTTTACTGTGTACCTTAATATTTTTTATGATGTGTATCTTAGTTATTTTAGTGCCTACGAACCTTAATTTTTTAAGACTTATATATCTTGAATAATTTATGGTTCTTTGTATATTAAATATTGTAACGCCTATGTATCTACATCTATTGCATGCGTATCTTAAATATTTTAATGTCTGCGAGATATATATGAATGTATTCAGTATCAATTTTCATGTATCTCACAATTTTCATTCAATCCTCAGTACATGTACCCATGTACCAATATATTTGTGTATAGAAGAAGAAAAAGAAGAAGAGGAAGAACATAAATAAAAACTTGTATCTAGTAACAATTTTCATGTATATCACAATTTTCAGTCCAATCTCATTATATGTACAAATATCTGTGCATAGAAGAAGAAACAAATACATAAAAATAATTTATGTCATGTATCAATTTCTATGTATCTCATAGTTCCACTTAAAACTCAATACATGATTCTCATGTACTAATGTATTTTTTCATAGAAGAAGAAGAGGCCGAAAATACATAACAGTAATTTTAACTCTACGTATCTTTGAGGCTCCGTCTCCGGCAGAAACCCGTTTGCCATCTGCATCCGACAACACCCAGGTACCAACATATCTTACATATTTTAAGGCACTTTAATCTTTAAATATTTTTACCTCGTTTGCCATCCGCATCCGACAACACCCAGGTACCAACGTATCTTACATATTTTAAGGCACTTTGATCTTTAAATATTGTTACCTATGTATCTTAATATTTTTAATTTTCATGTATCTCAAAACACATTATCAACGATGTGTATCTCACAACACATTTATTAGCCATTATCAACGACAAAGATGCGGGATCTGAAGCCACCACTAACATCTGTGATGCGGTGGTCTTTGTTGGAGTTACGGGTCCAAATCCATCTATCTACAGTGCCAGACTGAAGCAGCCACTAACCTCGACAACCACGGTGGTCTTCCCCAATGGTCTTATCGGAATCTGGTGACCACCACCACCCTCACATACAACGATACCATTGTTTCACCTTACTCCACCACCGAAAAACTCATAGTTCAATCACCACAATTTCATTCGACCATCAGAACTCCATCAACAACAACATCGTCCAGTCAAATATACTCAAATAAACTAAGACCAGGATGATGGTTATTGTGATAATGATTTAACGTGAGGGTTGCAATTTGGAGTGGATAGGAGAAGTTGATCTATTACGGGAAGAAGTGGAGAAAATATTTGAGATAATTATTGAAATAGATACAGGGCAAAAAAAAACTTAATTTAAGGCTAAAATAAAGAACAGTGTATCTTCAGATATGAAAGGTGAAAAATATAAACTTGACCTATTTAATGTAATTTTTTCAAAGTTCGTGTAAAAGGTGTAATTACTTTATCTAAGTATTGCTATTCATGTAATTAAGCTAATATTTTAACTTAAATACCCCACTTTGCTGAGATAATTCATAGCCACATAAATTAATATACTTGTTTTGGATCACAAAAATCTTGCTGAAGTATCCAGTTAAATATTTTCACATAAATTAAAAATAAAAAAAAATATTATATTGAAAAATGATTATATCGCTCATGATATTTCTTTTGAAAGCTGGACAATACAATGGGTTTAAACTTCAACCATAAATTTGTTTGGATCTGAAATAAGCCTTGCTAAAAAGACTTCGATGGTGAAACTCCAGACTTCATCACGAAGTTCTAGTGTATTTAGTTTAAACTCCAAAACTCTATCAAATATATAGATAGACAGATTATACAATGATTATGGGTAAGTGTTTATAAAAATAAATATAAAGAATGCTTTTGGTATATACGTTATTGGACTACTATATAGAAAAATTCCAAATTAATTTATAAATTAAAATTTAAAATTTTTAAACAAACATCCAATTAATATCTTAGTGAGTTGTTGCATAGTGACCAGCATTATGTTTGTCACGACAGGAAACGAAACGAGGGGAGCGGTGGCATTATATTAGGCCCAATTGGACCATTAAATCAAATGAATGCCAAAAAAAAGGAAAAACAAATTTGATCTCATGAGATTTGATTTTCTTGTCGATGATGTGTTGACGGGTACATCTTCCGTAATTATTACATTTTGCTTCTCAAAAATAAGTTTAATTTAACATTATATGAATATTTTAAATTTATAATTTAGACGGCTAATTGTCTCTATATATGATTTTATTATATTTTATATAAACTAAAGATCATCAGAAGAAAATTTCTACTTTCACAAAATAGAAATAAAATTGTGTATTTTTATTATTCCCCTTGCACTTATGAAATTATATATATTTAAAAATTGTATAAAAATAATTTTTTTATTTTAATTTATTTATCTAATTTTAACTTGATACGAAATTTAAGAAAATAAATAATATTTTTGAATATTTTATTTTTAAATAAAAAAGATATAAAATGCATCAAGATATTCTTTTGTTAATCCTAAACATGTATGTAAAGGGTTAGAATTAAAAAGATATAAAAAAAATAAAAAATAAAAAATAAAAAAAGCAAGACAAGCTAATTGAAAAAGAAGAGTTGCAATACTCACTCTACTTCTAAATACTTGTCATATTTTTTATTTATACGCTTATTAAAAGAGCATTAAATAGAGTGTAATTTTACTAAATTTCTCTTATTTATTATCCATTTCTAATTAATATTATTTTATTTTGCATTATATTAATATCTCTCCATAATTATTACTAACGGTAAAATAGAAAAAACATATTCAATTATATTTTAATTTAGTAAAATGATAAATACTTCCTCCGTTTCAAAATACTTGACCCCTTTGGTGATGGCACACTCTTGAGAACCTAATAGTTGATGGTGTATTTATCAATTTATCCTTATACTCTAATAATTAAATAATGATTATGAAAGTTAAAATAAAAAAATATTTATTTGAAGAATTAAAATCATTAAACAAAAAGTTAAAAAGAAAGAAAAGGGTCATTTGGTAGTTTTCATTTATATCTATTTTGAAAATTTAATAATTCTATTTCTCGTAATTTTAAAAAGTATAATGATTAATGTAACATTAAGTTGAAAAAAATTATTCAAACTTAGTCTTGATTTTATAAGTAAGACAAGTAATTAAAAAAAAAAATAACCAAGTATATTAAAATAAAAAAATATTTTAAAATATTATTCATATAAAAATAGTAATGGTGAAAAAGTATATTTTACAAAATCAATTAAAATTTAAAAAAGTAAAAATAGTGACCTTAAAAAACTCGATATTTTGAATTTCTCATACAGGTACAAAGATATGAGGAGTAGGAGTAGGGTCCAACAAAGATTTAGTTGGGACTTCCAATATCTTCACTTTTTCTCTCTCCTTTGTCCAGTTTTCTACTAGCACTAATAAAATTTCTTGCCCCAACCCCCAAACATATGTCTGCTTTCTGTTTTTACCCCCTTCCATTCTTGGTTTTTTCATGTATGAGGAGGATTGTTTTGTATTTGAACTTTTTATGCAATTTCTTTTATCAAGGATGTAAAATTTCATATATAAAATACACTCATCATATTTTTTATCTTTTTATAAATATCCCAATAATTTATCGAATATTTGATATGCTTTTTTATGGAACATTATCCTTTGTGTAGATAATTCTTTATTCATAATCAATAAGGGGCTATTTACAACTAGCTAGTTAAAGAAGTCTTAGATGTATGATCTAGAATTTAGGTAGAACGCCTCCAAGAGCCTAATTAAATCGTATTGTAAAATCGCACAAAAATTTCAATGTGGTGCACAAGATAATTTAACTAGTCGCAATATAAATGAATAAAGAGTCTAAATTCTAAAATCTTTCGGAATAAAACTTTCTTGCATTACTAATAATTAAAACTATAATAATTATATATATATATAATCCTAGAGTATTCAAATAATTGTATCATTTCTAACTAATAATATTTGACAATTCTTATTTATTTTCAAGCATAATTGAGTTCTTAATTTGATTGAAGAAAAAATAATGCTTGGCTAGTCTCTCCGTCAAGTTGTTAATTTTGATTGAAGAAAAATTATAAACAACTTTTTTTGCTTTTGGATACTAATCTGTCCATTTCCGTGTTGACTAACATGATTCTGTTTATATTTATTAAAAATATGGTCTTTGTTGTATAAATTTAGAAGATCTATTGATTTGAATTTGTTATAATTTCACAAAGATGAAACAGTTCAAGACCTAACATTAGTTGGGTATTTGAAATTTGATTAAATTCAAATTCAAATATTATTTTAAATTGGCGTTTGACTAAATTTAAATTTGAACATTATGAGGATAATTTTAATTAAAATAGCATTTCCAATAATTTTTCTCTTTCTTAAAGGCTTAAAATTAAAATATCTAATTAATAGTAAGAAAATCTTAACCATTTCATTACAACTCAAGGGTGATTTAAGGACCGAATCTCATTCTCTCACTCCAATACTTCCAATTGAACAAAAATATTAGAATGAATTATTGAAAATATATTTTGTCAAAGATAAATTTCATTAGATAAAATGTTTGTGTGTATTTTGTATTATAATTTCCTTCATCATATCTGTCAAACATTTTTAAAACGTGTAATTCTAGCACAAAAATTAATTAGTATTTCTTACTTTTACAAAAGATAGGTGATAATATATTTGAACTTGAAATTATGTAATTAAACCTTAGAAGATTTTTACTTCTTTATAACTCGTTTCTTTTTCATTTTGATGTGTAGCATACGTCCTCAGTAATTATGGTTAAATAAATATTGTTCTATTTTAATTTATTTGTTATTGTCTTATTTTAAATATAAATGTGTCATTGTCGTAATGGCATAGTATTATGTGTAATTAGGAAATATAAAACATGACTTGGTAGTTGGTACAAGTTAGTTGACTCTCTAGTTTAGTTAAATGGAAAATGAAAAAAAGGTAAATATATGGGTAGGAAGGATAGGACCACAAAAAGATTTTGTAAAGATTAGACAAAATCTTCAAAGAGACAACAAAATAATTGTTAATTGATTGACTTGATTAGGACTTTACTTTCTTGTAATAACTCTTGCCAACAAATTCCCATACTGTACAATCTTTTTCTTTAGAATATTCAAAAAGTCTACTATAGCTTTTACAATAACAATGATAAATTAACTAAAATCACTAAAAATTGATGTTTTTGAAAATCTAACAAGTTTAATTTCAAACTATGGTCAAATAACAAATATCTTCACTATAATGAATATTTTTTTTTTGTCTCAAAATAATTGTTATGATTTTTTTTAAAAAAAAATTAAAGAATACATATTTTGAGATATATTTTTTAATCCTATTAAAAAAATTATAATTTATAGTACTTTCGTATAGTTTACGAGTATCTAAATTTTAATTTTAAAATATTAAATTGATCTAATTTAATTTAATTTTAAAAATTAATCAAATTGGCCCATAAAAATAAAATATAACAACTATTTTGGGACGAAGGGAGTACCTTTTAGTTATTATAGCAAATTTTATTATAAAAAACATATAATATAATGCAATATAAAAAATTTGATTTTCAAAACCATAATACTGAAATGATATTAAATAGGTTATCTGTAATGTAATAGAGAGATTTGGTTGTATTTGTTTAAAGATTATTATGAAGAGAAAAATAATTTTTGTGGTCAAGAATCAAAAGGAAATCAGTTGAAATATTCGTGTTCTAGAAATCAACTGAATTTTTTGGTCAAGGATGAAATGGAAATCATTTGAAATATATGTTTTCTATGAAATCAATAGACAATTTTGATAATGATTTCATAGTGTACAAGTCAAGAAATCAATTATAAGTTAGACCCTTCTATCCTTCTAGAATTTCCAATTAAGTCTATGTATTATTTTCATTAAATATTTTCAAATAATTAGACTACGGAGTACATGTTATAAACATATTGTCCATATCTAAGATCAAAGAAACAAAGTAGGAAAATAGAAAGAGCACGAAGACTTCATTTCAACTAAATACTAATATGTCATAACTTAAAGTTCATAATCAAATATTATTTGTTTTGAAACAACACTCCTTCATTATTGTGAGTTAAAAAATATGTGTACCTTAAAAAATTTCATTATTCTTTCTTATTTTCATGTAAAATTTGCATCCTTCTTTAAAAGTCTTGACAATTTTCTTGTAACATGCCATACGTTATAAAATTGTACATAATAATCATTGCAACTTATAACTTGGACCAAGGAACAAACTTTTTGATGATAAGGAAATTTGCTTTTTTGGTGTGCTCCCTTCAATGTAATAAGTAAGAAGCACCATATTATGAGCTGGACTGAAATAAAACTCGAGTAACAAACTATATATCTTTTGACCATTTTCTCAAATTTAGAGGCGGAATGAATTTAAATTTTTTTTGATGAAAAATTATATTACACATATAAAGTGTTTTTTAAAGTATGTATGCATATTTTGAATTTTTTAAACACAATATATTAGAGTTATCTTGAGGTTTCAAGTTCAAATCCTAATTATTATTTTTATTTTTTAATTTTTTTCATAAAAAGTTTAAATTCACAGTTGCTCAAGTTAAGGCTTCGGTAACAAACACTACATTACAAATGAATCAGCATTGCTACCATGGTTCAAGGTCTCACGTATATGAACAACATAACTAATTAGTACCTATACACGCGAATTAAAAAAATTAAGGTGATTAACTAGATAATACTTAAATTTCAATATTTAAGAAGTTTCCTTGTGTAGTCTTTTTCTCTAGAAAATAAATTATTAAATTTATGTAAGAAGTAACCGTGTCTCGATACATTTTCCGCCTTTCCCACTTCTGATATGACGGGGATTCTCAAATTGAACTTGTGAAATAAAAAAAAAGTAATACTAGTAAATTTTAAAAGTAAAAAAAAAAAATGATAATCTCGCGAAACACTCGGGGAGATGTAATAACTCGCGTGGATATTGGGAAAAAATCAAATCAGCAAAAACAAAGTGGATTTCAGAATCTCAGCCGTATTTCCCTTAATAATTTTAAAAGTAGATTTCACCAGATTTCACTTTTCTCTCTCTCCTTATTCTATTTGTTTACGTTATACCATTTCCTTCTCATCTTAAGTGATACTTTTAATTTTATATAATCTTTAAAAATAATATTAATAATTTAAATTCTCTTTTATAATTATAAATAATTATAATGTTAATCTTTTTAATTATAAAAATATAATAGTTTTTAAATAAATTGAAAATAAATCTGCTACATAAATTAAAATAATATATATATAGGAAATTGAATATAGTTTGTCTTGATTTAAATATCATAATATTTTGATTGAAGAAGATATTATAATATATATATAATTTGTTAAACTTTACAATCTAAAATCTACTGTACAGAATATCAAAACTAAAAAGTATTTATATTACGATGAGTTTAAAAGGAAAGTAACATCCTTAAATTGAGATGGAGAGAGATTATATAATAATAAAATTTTGTAAGAAAGAAAAAGAGACGAGGACGTCTATATTGTGTACGTGAACAAGACAGACATTTATATTACACACTCTTTTTATGTTTTCAGTTTCCTCCTCGTCCTCGTCCTCCTCGTCCTCCTCCTCCTCCTCCTCCTCCTCCTCCTTCTCAGCTTTTAGTGTTCTTTTTTTCTTGTAAAAATTCTACAACCTACAATATCCCACATATTTTTCCAAGAAAAAAATCTGGAGTTTTATGCTTTTACTTTAATATTTGTGGGTCTTATTTCATTTTTGTTGAATTTCTTGTTAATGTTGGATACGGAGAAAATGGCAAGAAACGGTGTATTTTCACGGCGGCGTAAGGCGGAGAAAGTTGAGGAGTTGGATGAGTTAAATGAGACTAGTCATGATGTTCATGTTCTTGCTGTTGATGATAGTCTTGTTGACAGAATTGTCATTGAACGTCTCCTCAAAATTACTTCTTGTAAAGGTAAAAGTTTGTTTAGCTGAATTTTTACTTTTTTCTGTTAAATGAAAATTTGGGATTTTAGATGTATTTATAATTTTATTGAAAATCTGGGAGTTTTAGCTGTATTTTAGTTTTTTTGTTGTTGTTGTAAGAAATTTTGGATTGAACTCAGTTTTATTTTTTTAATTGTATGAAAAAATTGTGATATTGAATGGTATGTGGTTGAAATTGTACAGTAACAACTGTGGATAGTGGGATGAGGGCATTGAAATATTTAGGATTGGATGAAGAAGAGAAGAGCAGCGTTAGCATTGATGTGAGAAAGTTTTCGTAATTTTTAGTGGATTTTTTGAAGTGAAAATTGAAGATTTTTAGTGGATTTTGATTTGTTTTGTGTTTGTTTTTTTTATGTTAGGGTTTGAAGGTGGATCTGATAATTACAGATTATTGTATGCCCGGAATGACTGGCTATGATTTGCTCAAAAAGATTAAGGTCCTTGTTTTGCCCTTTCTTTTCATTGTTCATTTAATTTATTCTTCTTGAAATGAACGGGAGTCCCGGCGTAACTGGTAAAAGTTGCTTTCACGTGACTAGGATATCACGGTTGATGCCGTGGAAACAGCCTCTTGCAAAAATGTTAGGTGTGGCCTATGTTTCTTGGACTCCTCAAAAATGTCATTGGTTGTCGGGTCCTCCAAAAATAGTTCATTTTTGGAGATTCCGATATGGGTGCAACAATATTTTTGAAGTGTCCAACAACTTAGGGTAGGCAGCGTACAATAGACCCTTGTAGTTCGGTTCTTCTCTAGACTCTGCAAATAGCGGGAGCTTTAGTGCCCCACATTGCCCTTTGCTTGTAATGAATTGGAGCCTTGATTTAACTACTAAAGTTGCTTTGATGTGACTAGGATGTCACGAGTTTAAGTCGTTGAAACACTGTCTTGTAGATATGCAAGATAAGGTTGTGTACAATAGATATTTTTTTCCTAAATCCTAGGCATAATGGGAGGTTTAGTGTATCGGGTTACTTGTTTTGATTGAAAGATTGATGTTTGAGTTTCTTATAGGGAAAACTTAATCAATGTACTGAAGTTTCCAAATTTGAATTTGTGAAACAGGGTTCATCTTTTAGGGAAATTCCAGTTGTGATTATGTCTTCTGAAAATGTTTTGGCTAGAATTGACAGGTACTTTCAATTCTTTGGTGCTGGATTTTTCTACTTTCTTTTTACCTTTCTGCTTCTATATATTCTGTTTGGCTAATGAATTTGTAAAATAGAATATATGAAAATGTTGGAATATACATTTTTGCTAGTGATTTTCACTTTAGAACTTAGTGTGATTAAAAATTTATGGATTTGCTAGGTAGGAACTTATGGAATTCTAAAAAGTACTAATTGACATTGCATATATTTTTTCCAAAAAAGAGTTTAAGAACTTAAGTTAATACCCTACATAAAGGCTGAGCCTCCCTTATTCAAGGGGAGTCAATTGATATCCCTATGCTGGACACGGTGTAGATCGGTTCGGTTCAATTTTTTTAACGTACATACTGAATCCTTTTGACTTTATTGTGAGTTAACATACTTATATATTGAATCCCCTTTATTAGAAACTGTGGTGCGCCACTGACTCCAAAGAGAAGGAAACTTAATAAATCTAGAAGGGTAGTCCCATTGACAACCTAAAGCTATCTTCCAATTAATTTAAGAAAAAAAAAGGGGGAAGTACCATTGACCACCTAAAGCTATCTTTCAATTAAATTAAGATAGCATCAAATCTTTACGTATCTTATTTACATGTGCTTTCAAGATCTGTTAGATTCTTTGATTAATCAATTGTGATAAAAAATTAATTTTGACTTGCATACTTTGGAAGCTATGATCAGTTATTATTATTTTGTTCAACCAGTTTCTTGCATGACCAAAAGCAATGTATGAACAATCACTTCATTTGTTTAATATCTTGTACCAAAAAAAAGTAGTTGTACTCATACTTTACAATATCATAATCCAGAGCATCTCTTTATCTGTTTCTTCATAGTTGTATTTAGTAATATATTTAGGAATGCATGTTCTTATTCTAGTAAGGTGCAATTTTAGTATGCCACTAATAAATGTCAGATGCATAAAGCGTCGTTCGAATGTCACATTATAAAAGTTGTTGGGGCTGTAAGATTGTTTATGAGGAAGAAATGCCCCTGTCAGAAACAAATATGGAAAAAGGATATTTGATCTTTTAACTTAATTAGTTACTTATCTTGCTCACTGTGCGGTGCAGAATTTAGAGCTTTTTTATGAGTCTTGCTTTTGATTAAACTAATTCGAGTTCTATAACAGTTGTTTGGAAGAAGGCGCGGAAGATTTCCTATTGAAGCCAGTGAAATTGGCGGATGTAAAACGTTTGAAGAGTTACATGTTCAATGAGGATCGATTTAGGGGGGAAGAAAAAGGAATGAACAAGAGAAAGTTGCCAGATACATCATCGGATGATTCATCACCCCAAACTCTCTCACCTTCACCATCACTTGACCACTCATCAACACCATCCACTTCCTCCCCGTCATCCCCTAAAGAATTTTCGTCTTCCCTCTGTACTGATTCATCGATACATTCCACTGATTCTTTCATGCCCCCTTCGCCAACATCTCCGGGTTCACCTACAAGACGACTCAAATTGAGCAGCCAAGATTTGTGACTTTATACAATTTATGTGTCTTTACCTTCGTTTTTGCTACTTCTGGGGTTGTCAAAGCCCCCATCAGTCGTCGGGCCCAGAATGTAGACATGCCAATTGCCCCTTATTACTAGTGAAGATGTTTGTTGGCTTGTCACTTTTTGGACACATATCATCGATGATATCGTTTAATCACACAAGGTTTACAAAGATATGTTCAATTGACTCTTAGTGTTGAAATCAACATTTTCTTGAATTTAATCTGTTTACCAATAATTTTTTACTTAATGTATTTGGCAGCAGTATCAATGTATCCAATTGAATGAGAGAATGGCTAGGAATTGAATAATGGGATATGGACTGATATGATTCTGATACGATCTTTATTAAATGTCAATTCTTGTCTGCTAAAAGGAATATTGGATTCGGGGTTGAGCTACACATCTTTGTATGTTCCCTTATTCTAAGGATCTCCATCCATCTTGTTTTGTTGAGATAGAGAGAGGCCAGGGGTGAGGGTTGATTGTTGGATGGAGCTATTTCTAGACCTACTTTCCTTTTTAAGCAATAGTTTTAAGACTGCACGATTTAAAGATATTTTAGTATATCTAATTTAATTATAATATAAAATTATTAAATTTAAAAGTTTTTTAATTTTTTTTTTATGTCAAGTCAAAATAAATTTCTCTATTAAAATGAAGTAAGTTTTTTAAAAATGAAAAGTATTAACTCTCAAATGAAAGTAGAAATAATAAATTTGATAATTACTTAATATTTTATATCTTCTAACTCACCTCGTTTCACCTGCAATTGAACTCTTTCCATCGCCCCTTAATATTTGCTTAAATATGCAAATGTTGGAGTAAATTTTTTATTATTATGTATTGGAAACAAAATAATAAATAAAAGATTATTTATTTTTTTAGAAAATACTTTTTAAGAAATAGTTTTCATATAAGTATATTTCTTCCTATCGAACACACCTTTAATAATCGAGAAATTGCAAAGATTAGTTGGGTATGGAGATGGTGAGCTCTAGCTTTTGACTTGTTTTCTATTATAAAGGTTCGTTTGGACGTGTAATATGAAATCAGATTGATTTAAATTGAAGCAGTCTCTCTATCCATTGATGAGATAGTGGTACTGACTGTGTATACTCTATCCTTCCTAAACTTTATTTTTCTGAAAAATATTGGGTATATTATTGTTTTATTTGAATATGTAATTTGTATATTTTATATTTTTTTCTCATAAACATAAAAGTTTATAAAAAAAAAAAAAGATTTATGTCAAGTTAAACAGTGTTACACTAATTGAAGATTAAAAGGTAAAAAATATCACTCTTCTTTTACTTATTAGTTAAGTTTCTCCCTTGTTATACTATAAGGTTAAATATATTCTTATGTTGTTATTGAAATTAATAAAACTACTCTTTTTTTTAACATTTTTTCATGATATTTTAAAATGTCACATTACGTAATACTTGGTTAGTTAACGTCACATGACATGTCACCTCATTAATTTTTAATCCTTATTATATTTTTTTTAATTTTAAATTTTACTGATGGAACAATATTTGCCTCATTACACTACACATGAATAATGGAGAATCCCTTTAGCAATGTTTGTTCCTAGCGAGAGAATTTTCAAAATAGCATTATCAACTTCACAACATATGTTATTTTATTTTCAATGACCATAAAGGTTGATGAAAAGCTGATAACGGCAGCTAATTCTATGTTAGTCAAAAAAGTAGGACACGATAATATGCAGAATGAATAGAAAATGAAAATTTGGTGGTGGTAATATTAGGTCACGTGCATTTTAAATTATCATGATGAAAAAATATTTTTAAAAAATATATTGTTATTCATTTTGTTAACGATAAAAAGATATTTGAACTTATGAATATAATAATTTTAACTAATAAATAAAAATAAAAAGATATGTTTGATATTTTTCCTTAATGAAAACGGAAAGATTACTACCTAACAAAATCTATGGGGTATTAAGCCGTGTTAGCCTTGTTTTTATTGATATAATAATTGATACATGCCAAATTGTGCTGTGCTGTCCAAACACCAAAACCAAATTATTGCATTGGACAACTTGTTGGATATATATAGCTGCCCTAGCTGGCCAAGATCATAAGCAGATAGGAAATATCAATTATATAGAGTATACACATTATGATGGACAGAAAATACTTAACGTAACAATGTCATTCTATCATCTTCAATCAAATCATTATTACGCATGATACCAAATCTTTACCCAACTAATTCAAACAACCTAAACATTCCATTATCCGTTTCGAGAAAGACCCCTTATGCCACTCCTAATATGACTTATGAGAATAACAAATAGAAAATTTTACCCTGCGTGACAATTTTTTAGAATTATACTTATATTTTAATAGATATTTTTAAATAATTATCCTGTGCGGTAAAAAATTTAATTTTATAGCACCTTAAAAAAATAGGTGTATATCTTAATTTGAATAAAATTTATCCCCTTATCAGTAATAGTTTAGAAAAATAAGATTTGAAAAGCAAAATGAATGCAGGATTTAAAGCAAAATAAATAACATGTTCTCCCCTTTTATTTCAGTATTTCTCTCTTGATAAATTGAATTTTTCATGTTCACTTTTATATACATTTAGAAAGGGAAGATCTTTAAAATTCTTAGTTTTATCGGTTTGTTGTAGATTGTATGTATCATGTGAACGATTTTATTATTATATATTAAAATGTGATTGTAGAATGACGATAGTAATTGATAATTAGAGATCTACCATAATTGGATACTATCATAATTAGAGATCTACCATAATTGGATAACTGTCATAAATAGGTAAGTATCATTAATAAATGGTAGAATCATGGTAGGATTACCATTGATACATATAACATAGCAAGAATCACGGTGGGAATCACTCCGTGATCCTAGCATCTACCACAGTTACGGGACATCTATAAAAGCCTAGATGGTTCAGAGACAAAGGCACGCTCACTATACTATTCTCAAATACAATTGGTATTCTCTCCCAAAGCTTTTTACTAACTTAAGCATCGGAGAATTACCCCGGAGACCACCCTGGGCTCTGTTTTGTAGGCACTTATTCCAGATCTATTACCGATGTCTTTTACAGTAAGGTAGATTTTGTAGTAAGGTTTTGTTAGTGATCTTTTGAGATTCATCAATTGGCGCCGTCTGTGGGGACCGATAGTTACAGGAATTTTTGTTTTTAAACATTAGCACAAAACACTCTGAAAAGATGATCAATACAAGAAGAAAAAACACACGAGGGACAGGTGGTGGCCGAATCACAACGTGTGGCGGTTCTAGCTGAGGAGGTAGAGGCCGCGAAGGAAGGGCACAAGCAAACCCAGTGTCCACCTTCTATCCCGGCCGGTAAGATAACCAGCGGCGGACGATGACAAATGTTTAGCCGACTGCCGCAGAAAGATTCACCCAGGAGCACCAGATTTTGTTTCATCGGCGGTACACTAAACACCCCAAGATGAGATCCCAAGAGGATACTCACCCCAATCAAGGGGGAATCAAGAACCGGGGAGGACCCCGACAAAGTTCACCAGAGTCAACAATTCCCTCTCTAGTGACAAGATCCACGTCACAAGAAGAGGAAGCAAGTACAGTCGGAGGAAAGACGTCCTGGTCATAAGCCTCATCGAGATCGGAGCCCACTCCGAGATCACAATGAAAGAGTTAGCCACAACAAAACTCCTTAATATTTTTTTATCAAAATTGAATTAGATAGAATTTTGGGCATCGACGAGGCAGGGGACATAATTACCCCTTTCTCCAGGACCACAATGAACACGCCGTTAACAAAGGGCTTCAAATCCCCTAAGATTAAACCGTATGATGGGAGCACTGACCCAAGTGACTTTTTATCCCAGTTCAAGTTCTAGATGGTGAACCACCAATGCAACAGGGAGCACATATACAGAGTGTTCCCAGAATTTCTAACTGAAAGAGCCAGGATCTAGTTCGATGACTTGCCTAGAAACAACATCACTTCTTTTCGCCAGCTGGCTGAGCTCTTCTATGCCTTCTTCTACCAGAAGAAGAAAGTGGTAAAAAAACTCTGTCGACCTCCT
>JBDJHY010000094.1:1530173-1552191 GCA_039654485.1 Withania somnifera
TGATCAACTATAGCCTAGAATGGACGACCGTCAAAAACCAATAAGGCCACCGCCTCTCAGAGCCTATCCCTCAACCCATAAGAAAATTTGCAGACTCTCTCTGCCTCTGTAGGTATAAACACCACCATATATACTGATAGCTAGTGGAATTTGGCCTCATACTCAGCCACAGACATAGCTCCCTACTTTAATTTATGGAACTCCTCTCTTGGGCACTCTCTCTAGGCCCTGGGAATGAACTTCCTCATAAATACCTCATAGAATTTCACCTAAGTTGGCTGCGACGAACCTGTGGGTCTACAAACTAAGAATGCCCACTACCATTTCTTTGGCCCACCATACATCTGATAAGTGGTGAAGGCTCTTTATTACTCCCATATTGGCTAACTTCTCCTCGTATTCCACTATAAACTCGTAAGCATCCTCCCCTAGTTCTCTAGTGAATTTGGGGGGATCCAATCTCAGAACTTGAGTCAGGAGCTTCTACTCCGTGTCTGACATAGCTGGATTCTGCTCCACAATAGGAGAAACAGTAGGCACTGGCAAAACCTGAACTGGGGTAAAAGTAACTTTCAGCACAGCTGGTGATGTTGTCTGTACTGTAGGCTGTGCTACTGGGACTGTTGGCTATGTCCCATCTCTAGGAAAGCCTCCCAAGGCACTAAGAAACGGCCATAACACACTATGAATATCGTGAGATGGTGCTTTCTGTGCCACAACTGGTACTGCGATAGGTGCTGTAGGAACTGGTGGGACTTTCATAGTAACAACTGGAATAGGAACTTCAGCTGGTGCCTTTATTATCTTGTTAGCTACGGTAGAACGTGTGTGTGGAATCTACGAAAGAGTGTGAACCATAAATGAAAATTTTAGGAAACTTCCAAGGATATACAAACGAAACAAGATTCAAAAGAAGGAATAAATTTCCCAAATGTCACTATAGCCTCCCGAAGATAAGTCACAGATGTCTCCGCACCGCAGGACTCTACTAGACATTGGTTCTGTACATTGACACTGATGAACCTAGACTTTGATACCAAATTTTCATGACCCAATTTTGCGGATCATGATGGGACCTACTATACCTCCAGTAGGAGAACCAAACCCCTTAGTCTGAAGCCGAAGTAGAGGACTACTACATTAAATATGGAAGAATATCAAAAATATAAAATAAAAGAATAGTTTTACAAAATTAATTAAGAATGAAACACTACCCAAAATCCGGTATCAATGTCAAACGAACCACTAAGTACAGAATGATAGAACTGAAATAAATATAGTATCAAAATGTCTCCAAAATATAATGGAGATCACTGAAACACAAGTCTGAAGAGAAGCAAGAACAATCTAGACGCCAATCTTACCCTAAATCTCCGATGCAAATAGAATCCAAATGAAAAGCGGTCTGTGTATCACGAATGGGAACCTGTACACAGATATGCACAAGTGCAAGTGTAGTATGATACAAGTCGCCGAAGCAACCCATACCCAAAAGGCTTCGAGGGCCCACTGAGCACATAACAATAATAAAAGTAATAACTAACAGAGTATAAGAAGAAGGGTCATTGAAGCAAATAGGACAATATAGGAAACTAGTAGCTCAAGTATGAAACAAGGGTCAAATAGACTGATAGTGCTAGCTAATCACATAACAGGATCGCAGGCAAAGAAAGAGAATGCACCTGGCATCCTTACAACAACATATGTTAAAATATACATAATAAATGAGAATTAAAGAAGATAAGGATAGAACTTGATCGGTATACTCGTAACCTCAAGTGAAAGGATAATTGAACGAATAAAAGTATAAGCACTAATCCCACATCACATGAAACAATGAATAACTTATAAGGACAACTATGCATTAATATGAATAATAAAGTAAAGCAATTAAATACTGAGAAGTCCCCCATAAGGAAGCACAACATATACAAAACCATACTCACCCATAGGCCCCCCAATCCAACCTATGAGCACACTAAACAAAACAAGTACAGAAAAGTAACAAACACATGATCATCATTAGAACCTCATATCCCACTTTCAGAACCACAATGAATCACAATCAGCACATAGTGCCCTGGAATAGTGTTATCCTGTTGGTATCTAGTGCCTCATATAAGTGTTATCCTGCTAGCACATAATGCTTCATATCAGTGTTATCCCGCTAGCACATAGTGCCTCATATTAGTTTATCCCGCCAGCACATAATGCCTCATATCAATCATATCATCTTAATAATATCCGCTAGTCATACTCGGCATGTCAAGGAATTCAACACCGATGTATATATGGTATTATCACCTATGGTTATCAATAATCAATATCATTATGTTTCCACAACAACTAGTACCACATGTGTTAAAAAGTTGTACTCACTGTCGTACGATGAATGTCTTAAGTCCCAACACTTTACTCACTGCCTAATGGAGTCGGTCTCAAGTCCTAACATTTATTAGTCAATATATATATATATATATATATATATTCCGGTGCTAGGAGGTGAAGCTTGGACTAAAACAAGTAAAAACTGTGTTGCCGGGTGCTCTATATAGTGTCTAGGCTAAACCAATAAAAGATAATTACTTATACTATTATTATTAAATTATTCTCATTTATTTCTTTATACTGCTATGAAACTTTATCATCAAGTCATCCGCTAGCCATCATGGCTCATAAATCAGAAGGTGATACTACCCAGCTCAAATGCACTCTCATCGGAGCCTTAGGCTCGGTCTCTCCGTGTCATGAATGCACAACATATCAACAACACATATATATGTATATCAACATATATAATCATGAGATATCCACATCCTATGCCCTACACAAGTATCTATAATTAAATACTAAGTTTCAGCCCCATATTACTCGGGTGCCAACATATCAATATCAACGTGGAACGGACGAAAAAACGGTACAAGGATACTATACAACTTAGCTACCCAACCCAAGAATGTTATAATAACTTTAAATTAATTTATAATATAACTGAGTTTACGATTATATATTTATAAAATTTTAATAAAGTTTTTAACAACATATATACGAAGTTTAAACAAAAACTATTAGAATTTTGGAATCCGCTCTCGAGTTAATTCTTCTTATCGACTAATAGCATGTTTTGTCAAGTTTCTCAGAAGTTATTTTTTCTTTCAAATACTTATTTTTAAAGACTTAAGGTTGGATTAAATTTTTATTTAAAAAAAATGTATTTATTTATTTATTCAAAAGCATTTTTAAGACCGCAACTAGTTTCTGACAAAAAAAAATATTTTTTTAAATTAATTAGTCATTACATTCCAATTAAAACAAAGCAAATTTTGAGAGTTGAGTCCAACAAGCTACAAGCACAGGAAAATATCATGATATTTATGGTGAGACTCAACCACAAATTTTGGGACCATGTTAAAGTTAGGTGTATATATCCTATCATGTAATGGTTTACATTGGTAGATAGAGAGCAAGTCATTTATTACTAATTTTAGGTGTGTTGAACAACTGTAATCAAAATAAGGTGTGCTTTCTTTAGTTGCGAGTTTCTTTAAGTTTTCTTCATGTTTATTTATTGTTTTGTTTTGTTTTGTTTCAATTGATTAAAGCCTTAAATTTAAAATTACAGGGCACATTGCTGAAATTGCCGGACTTGGAATTTCAACTTATGAGTTCTTGATTAGAATGAGTAGCTTAGTGGGTTCTGAATAAATCATTTATACATATTATATAGATTTATTAACACCAGTATACAAAGTTTTGGCCGAGGTTACTTAGTTCTGTCAAACTCGTAACATACTTATGGAATCACAAAGGGGTACTATGATTGAACAATCATTTGATTGTTACTCAGCAAGGTTCCAAGAATCTCTTGATCAATTGCCTGATAGTTTCACTATTACTGATCCTCACATTTCTGGTAACCCCATTGTGTATGCTTCACGAGGGTTCTTGGAAATGTTTGGATATTCTAAATATGAGGTGATTGGGAGGAATGGAAGGATATTTCAGGGACCTAAGACTAATCCAAGATCGGTTTTGGAAGTTCGTGAGGCTATTCGAGAGGAGAGGGATATACAGATCAGTTTATTGAATTACAGGAAAGATGGGACACCATTTTGGATGCTGTTTCACATGTGTCCTGTTTTCGATGACAAGGACGGGAGAGTGATTCATTTCTTGGGAGTTCAAGTTCCAATTTTGAGGAGGCCAAAGCCTGATTTATGCCAAGATGGATCGGGCTGTCGAGAGTCTGTGCTTAGGTGTTATAAAAGGGCAGTTTACTCCATGGGCATGGAATGGGAGCTGTCTCTTGCATCGGGTTCAGGCTTGGATTTGACAGGTACAATTTGATTGAAAATATATCTAGTTATGTGATACTATACAGAACATGTGCCCCTGTAGATTATATGTAGATTTTTCCTCAGCGTCCCTCTTTTCACCTGGATCAATTAGGCGAAAGCGTTGTGTAATTTCTTTTTTTTTTTCATACAGGCTACTCAAATGTGCCAGTCATGCAATTCATACTGCATAAGTAGAATTACTATACACTCTATAAAATAAGACCTGATAAGCTCATGCAATCGTGGGATATTTGCCTAGTTATTGGAAAAATAGAATGTAGGCTTATCTGGACGTGGTTATATTTGCTTCATTTCATTGAAGCTTAACTTTTGTTGGCAAAACAACGAAAACATAATATATGAACGGAAAGTTAACTTAGCCCTCAGAAGAAGAATGGATATGAATGAGATTAAACAATGTTACAACAACAACAACATTCTCGGTATATTCCCATATAGTTGGGGTTTGGGGAAGGTAAGATGTATGCAGTTCTTACCACTACCTAAGAGTCAAGCAGAGAGACTGTTTTCGGAATACCCTTAGCTCAAGACAATAATATACTAACAAAGCAAAAAAATGATATAACATATTGATAAGGAATAATAACACTAAAAAACAACAAGATAACAACAAATGCAACGATATCAACAACTACTAGTACCTTCAAGCTACAAGAAGCCACAAACCTCCCCAACCTCTGGGAGCCAGTCACTACCAATAAGATGCTATGACTCCTAAGCACCATACAAAAACAAAGAAACTTACCTACCAACAAAGACTACCCAACCTGCTAACTTTCTACCCTAATACTCATCCTCCACACCTTCTTGTCTAGGGTCATGTCCTCAGTAAATTATTACTTTTTCAAGTCCTGCTATATCACCTCTCTCCAATATTTTTTCGATCTACCGCTTCTTCTCTTGAAACCATCCATCATCAATCTCTCACACCTCCGCACTGGGGCATCCGTCTCCCTCCTGAGCATATGTCTGAACCATCTCAGTCTCACCTTCCGCAACTTATCATCCACCACACTCACCCCCACCATGCCTCTAACAACTCATTGTAAATCCTATCACATCTAGTAAACCCACACATCCATTGCAACATCCTCATCTCCACCACCTTCAACTTCTGAATGTGAGAATTATTAACTGACCAACACTCCACCCCATACTTAACTGAGATTAAACGATGTTGTGGAGCCTATATGAAAGGAATTCGGATATGTAGGCTCTTTTCGATGAAGATGTAACACACAAGATTTGGATAGGATAGATGAAACGGAGGAGTGTCACGAGAGTGTTGTGAGATAAGACAAACCTAACTTCTTTGTCATAAATTGTTATGTACATTCATCCTAGTTTCGTTGCTTATTGTGGAAATGATTGATGTTCTCAACAAATTTGTATGTCGCAGGAGTAGATTTAGAGGGACCTTGTGATGCAAGTGAGCTAGAGAAGAGAAAAGCCACTGCTGTTCTAAACGACATACTGACTGTGCTGATACACGACGGTGAATCAACAGGCAGATTGGTTGGTGGGAAGAGACGCTCTCCATCTGTGATGGGTCTACTCGGACCATCCTTAAATATATCTCTTGGTAGAATCAAACAAAGCTTTGTATTGTGAGTTTTTTTGTAATTCTTCACTTTTTTCATTTTTACAAATTGATATGATTAGGCTCTAGATGGTTTTTGACACTTATAGCATTGTCTTTCTGTAACTTGTAGAACTGATGCCAACTTACCTGACATGCCAATTGTCTTTGCAAGCGATACCTTCCTAAAATTAACAGGTATTAAAGATGTAGTTAATTTATAACAAATAGTTGTTTGTTTAAAGGGGAGGTTTCATCCTTGTTTGACCGATAGTTTCTAACTGGACTGGTTCTGTTCTTCCCCTTTTTATAGGCTTTTCCAAAGATGAAGTATTGGGCTATAACTGTAGATCTTTAAGTGTGATAAACGCAGATTCGAGCTCACAATTTCGAGTAATTTCCTCTTGTAATTAGTTCTTATTTGCTTAATTTTGATACCACTTGATCTGAATCCTATTTTTTATCTCTCTTTGCAGATAAAAGAATGCTTCCAAAGCGAACAACCATGTGCTGTACGTATGTTAAGTTATAGGTTGGCTCCTGTTCTTGTAAGTTCTTTAGATAACCAATGTTATTTCTCTAGACTCAGTCTCTTGTGGTTGCATATTTCTTTCAGAAAAGACGGAACCTCATTTTGGCTTCACATTTCACCTGTCCGAAATGCTTCAGGAAAGGTATAACTACTTGAAACAATTCGCTAAATATCTTGGCTTATCATCAAGATCTTCAAATGCCTATTTCTATGGAGATTTTTCCTGTCATGTTCCTTATGACATTCTTCAATACTGAAGAATGAACTTTATGTAATTGCATATTTCCTTGAGAGCTCTTTCCCAGTAGAAGCTATCTGAAAAGTTGCTGATCTATGTTCACTTGCTGCATAGATAGGAACAGAGACGGTGCTCTCAAGAAGAATATAGTTAATAGTATAAGCAAGTCGGATAAACAAGTCCTGAATAAATTGATATAGATGAAATGAGTAAGCTGAGGCCAAGCCACATTTCTACATTCTTTTGACGCATCTGTTTAAAGATTTGAGGTATTATAAGATGCTTCAGATGCAATATTGATCCTCAGGCATCAAGAGTAACAGATGAAAACTAAATATTAATTCAGTTCAAGGTTAGGCTAGCAAGAATGTCGTTTCATCATAATTGAATGTCACCTGTAGGCCGGATGAGTCCCAATGCGCATCTCAGTTTGTGTTGACATCTTTCATAAACTTAAGAATGAGAAATTTGCTCTGATGTCTATATTTTGGCTGCATCTAGTTAGCAGTGTCTAGAATTAGTCAAATAATTCAAATCAATTAGAAATAAAAAATTTAGGATGTCCAGTCGATTTCTGTGGATACATCTGCACGCGATGCTGTAGTTAGACATTGTTGGGGAGACAAAGGAAGTAGAAAAGTAAAACTGGTTCTTTTTCTAAGGGGGCAGTGGGAGATCCAACCAATTATAACACTGGAACTCGTCACAGCAAACATTTAAATGTGATTATTTTAATTTAGGTTGTCATTTTCTGCTGGATTGTTTTGCTACACAGAACTAAGTCATTTGCTGCAGACACAGTTAGAAATGCAGCCTAAACAGCAGAAATGTGCATTTAAGCTGCTAAATTTCCACTCATTTCTTGTCATAATGGTTTCTGATTGTGTCCCCATTTGGCTCAATAGGTTGCATACTTTGTTGCTGTTGAGGTTGAGGATGAAAATAATAGCGAGACAAAGGAGAAACAGGAGTTGAGGCAGCTGGGCGTTGCTGCTGCTGTAAAAGTTGCAGTGAGAGGCTTTTCGATGGGTGTAAGAACATCCTAGTTCTTGTACAAACTAACTCTAGATTTCTTCTGTGGTATTAGTCCCCATGAAGTCAGTCCTTTGCAAATGTTACTGCCTCATGGTTCTCATTAGCACCCGATGGAATGCTTACAAGTTTATAAACGAAGGGTAAATAATTTGGAGTGGATGTCTAGATAATGGTATCAGCATCATACATATAGCATGTGTATGTGAGTGAAAGGGTGGTCAAGCAGAATATCATGCGTTTGTTAGTCCTTTTTGTTGAAGTAATAGTTTTTGTATGCTTAGATCGTAAATGGCATCCATATGTTATGCATCTTATTTGGACTCTCGAAGTACATCTATGTAGTCAAATGTTTAGAAATATGGGAGATCCATCAACAAGACAACAACAGTATATAGTCACGGATTGTGCGATGTTCTTCAATTGATGGAATGTAGACTTGTGTAAATTGTATTGTATTGGTGTGGTTGTGCCCAGTTTAAGCAGTAAAAGCACCGAAAAAGAAAATACCAGTTGTGTACTTTGGAGATGCGGGGTTATCGATTCCCGTACCTCTGAGCTACATCTCCTCTTTGTTTTGTGCTCTTGAGGTTTCTCTATTTAACAGAAATTACTAATGTTGGAAATGATTGCAATTCTCTTATCGTTGATGTAGCATTATATTGTAAGAAGATTAAACATATTACACTATGAAGTATGATTTTCTCACATTAACACACAACCTAACCTTGTTTTACCCTAGATGCACACCGGGGTCATTTTATGTGTTAAAAACAGAGCACTTGAATTCCTAATTTTTTCATAAAATTAGATATTCTTAAAATTAGTAGTGTATTATATGTTGACACTCATGCTTTAATGTTGAGTTATTTACTTAGAGGATTAAAAATCCGTTTAAACTTGATGTATATTTTTCTTTTTTAGTGGTGCACCCATAATTCCAAAAATCTTGGTTAGCCTCCTGATGCACAGAACCTCTTTAAGTCTTCATATAATTTCTTCAAAACAACTGCCTTTGTGGATTTGCTTGTATTGCCAATTCCGAACTCAAATAACCGATCAGAACTACAAGAAGTTGGTTTAAAATTGATATCTTTGAAATGAAATAAAGTAGAAATTGGATTATCTATTTAAATGAAGAATTTTTTTTTTTTTTAAATGACAGAAGTTTAGAAATGACAAACTTATAATTACATTCTTTAATCAAAACTTTCATAATAGCAAAATTTTCGATTGCACTAAATACAATTGTAAAAATTATCAAAATTTCAGTTGTATATTCGACCACTACCAGTTGTAGTTCAAACGCATACACACTCATCATTTATGATTTTTTAAAAATGTATATGTAGTTTTTTAAAATGTATACAACTGTAGATTTGTAAGAGAGATTTATAAATGTATACTTTCAATCCTTTTTTCATATACAACTGAAGTTTAATGTCAATAGAGATCACTTATTTGTATATAAGTAATATTCATAACTTAAATATTTTATATGTATACGTATGCCTAAATAGCTAACATATATGTTATATACAAGTTCGAAATATACAGTTACACTATATACAAATTAAAATGTACATATTTTTCTACTGAATTCAACATACAAATATATTACGTATACAATCTATATATAACAACATTCATAAATACAACTGGACAAATAAATACAACACAATTCATTTGCTATGAATATAACTGTAACAATCTTCCGACCACTTATATACAACAATCCTCCAACCCATCATCACCGAAATTCGCTCAAAGATCTGATCACTTATATACAATCCTCCGATTACCTATATGAAACAACCCTCCGACCACTAATATACAACACTCGTCCGACAACCTATATAAAACAATCCTCCAACCCGTTACTATCGAAATTTGTTCAAAGATTCAGTCAACCACCCAAGCAGTTCTACCACTGCCATCTCACCCCTTTTCGGCCAACAACACTGCAAAATCATCGGATTCCAATTGAATGTTGAACAGAGATGGAGTTTTCCCATTTAGTGAGTTGTGGATGACGGGAAAGAGGTTTGTTCGTCTGGCTTCTCCGCTCGGATTTTTCCGGTGGTCGGGGTAGTTATCGTGTTGTTGTTGACCAGCTATTGTGTTTTGTGTTCTGACGGAGTTTCGTCGAAATTGAGAGAGGAACCGGATTAATGACCTTAAACAGATCTCATTTTTTATGCCAAAATAACTTTATGTACTTACACTTGTCAATACATTATTATATCAATCTTCTAAAGTCTTAAAAAAAAAAAAAAGACGATAAAAAGTTTCTTGTCAGATAAATTTCCAATCATTGAACTTAGAAAAGCTTAGCGTTGAAGTTACCTGCTTGACTAATGCAGCTTCTTCGTTGATGTCTTTTTTCCTTGGTAAATTACGTTAAACACAATATTTTGTGCAAAACTCCATCTACTACATTCGAGTTTAGGTATTTTTGGGGGTAAGGATAGAGATGGAAATATTTTTGGGAATATTGCGAAATACTTTATTATTTTTACTGAAGAGTTAAATTCAATTTATTTTTGACACAAGATAAGTTTTTGAGAGAAAATTACTACGATAGTCATGTGGATGCCTAATTCCTTTCAACTATATATTAGAGTCAACATAAAAAAAATTAACTATTTTTAAAATTAAAATAATAATCTTCTTATATTAAAGTAATTATTATCAGAAAACATGATGAATAAAAAGTAAATTAAAGTAATAGTAAACTAGAGATATTGGATTAGCTGTCACAATAAAAAAGTCAAAAAAAAAATGTGTATTATTTTATAAACTACTTAAATAACAATAAACAACAAAAAAAAAAAAAACATCTCTTGAAATGACAATATGTTATGGGCCTCATATTTTTAGATGTACATTTGACCTTTTTAGGTTTATTAAACTTTTTTAGAATATAGATTGATTTTTATAAAAAAATTTACATTATCCTTACATGATGTAGAATTACTTTAAACTATTTTTTGTTTTGTTAATTGACAAATTTACTTTTGCTTGTCTTTAGTTATGACTTTTAAGTATAGGAAAAAGGACAAAATTATTACCCGATAAAACCCCAACTTTTAAGATTTACCAGACATAGCCCAATTTTCTACTTTCTTTTCTTCTTCTTTTTTCTTTATTTTATTTAGAATAGTCTTTTATTTTTTGCTGGACATTTAAATTGAAGCAATGATAAAATGAACCACTAGCTCATTTTAAATTTAGAAAAATATATAATTATATACTATAAATATATTATTTAAAGATTATATAGATGTATGTGCATACATTGTATAGCTAGCTAAGTCAACGTACTTTGCATGTGTGTATCACATTAATTAATAAAAAATAAATATAAAAAATAAATTTTATTGTGAATACATTATATTATTAAAGACAAAAAAATTTAAAAAGAACGGAAAATTATAGATAAAAGTGTACTTAAAGATATATTCTTATTTAATTCACGCATGTTCCTTTTTAAAATAAAAAGTCATTTCATGCATAACAATTAATGTATGCTTATAAGTAATGTTAGTCTATAAAATTACACATTCAATAATTTTTTAGGAAAAGAAAAGAAGAAGACAACAGATGAGAAAAGAATTTTTATTTTGTACATATTGCATAGCGTATATTTACATATTGGACAATAGATCAATAATGTAAAATGAATTTGATTAGTGTTGCACAATAATTTGTTGTTCACCTTCTACCCTTAGAGTACGATTGAACTCAAATTACAGTATGTTATTGAAATCAAAATAATAGATATGATAATCTGTACAATGACTCAAATGTTGTAGTAACTGAAAAGTACAAGTTTTGTAGCAAGATATGAACCTTTAAAAGTAAATCATGTTTTATTAGGTCAACTTCAATTTTAGTCTTGAAATCTTGATCATGAAGTGGGAGTTTCTAATAGACGACAGAGACTATGATATGAGCAATATAGAAATCGGTGTCTTGAACCCACACCGAAAAAGATTCAGTATCTTGTAACCCACACCGACAAAAAAAATTTCCTTACTTGCCATAGTTAGAACTAATCATGAAATTTTAGTTAAGGATCCTTAACTAGTATAAGCACAATATACCTGAGCTGGCAATCTAGTTTCGGACTAACTACATCCTCATTGATCGGCTGAATTAATCCTTTTAGTGCTAAATATTCTCCCAAAAATAGATGTGGTCATATTGTTTAAAAGGGTCTTAAAAAGGACATATATGAATGCCCGAATTTTAAACATAATTGAGTCGAAGCTTCTTGATTTTCTTGTAATAGATTCATGCTTGATTTTTAATAAATTCTTGCTAATCGTGTGTAACATCCATAAATCAAACTTATAAAGGTTTCAATATTTGTTCATGAGTTTTCTTGAAATAAAGCCATAAATTCATAGAGAATCATGATAATTTAACTGGACATGCTAATTAAGTATAATTCATGTAAAATACATGTAAATCATGTCAAAGACTATGATTTCTTATCGTGACTAATATAATCAAGTCTAAATATATTCAATGATAATTGTTCATGAAAATCATAAAAAAAAAATCATGTTAAAAGTATTAATTCGTAAAATAAATACGTAATTAACATCATGTAAAGAATTTCTAGTAAAATCATACATTTGGGTTTCTTCAACCCTCAAATAAAATCATGATTTCTCTTCTTAAAAATAAGAACTTTTGGGCATGAGATGATGTAAACACTTTGGTGGAAATCTTGGAGGAGCTTGAAAACTTGAAACCCTAGAGAGAATGAAGTTACGCTACTTTTTTATCTTTTTTTATTTTCTGATTATGGGATTGGTTAGAAGGTTTTAATTTTTAAGTGTTGAGAAAAAAGGTAGTTTAGGAAATACAAAAATTCTTATGTAACAACATAGTTTGATTAGAAAGTAATAGAGGAAAAAGTCGGAAATAGCCTTACAAAAATGAAAAAAGATTGCTCAAAATTTGACTTAACCGTGTTGGTAATAATGTCACGATTGAAAATAGCTCAATTGGCTAATCATGACACAGTTGAAAATTCCCCAACTATCTAACCATGACACAGCTCCTGTCACGGTTAGCTTCAGCTAATTTTCTCTGCACGATTCTTTTTAAGTATATCACGCTTGCAATCACGTCGAGCTTCTTATCGTGATACGTTTTGAGTTTTTAAGTATTTAAAACATGTATAAACGTGTGAGATTGATTCCTAAATATTACTAAGCTTTCTTACGAAAGAAATAACATCATTTTACCTCATGAAAATATAAACATACACTAGAATCGCAAGAAACCATTGAGATACTATAAGACCTTAAAGAAAGGATCGTAACTTCCTACTTCGGACTCAGATTAACGCATAGTTTGTTGCGTAGGAAAATAAACTTCGAGGACTTCAAAAATCTTGCAACACAACAATAAACCACTATTGGAAGGATATGACCACTAGGTTCACACTAAGACTCATGGTGCAAGCCTAACCACATGCAAGAAACAATTTAAACTCTAGATAAATTTTCGAGAGTATCGTTACATTAGAATTTGCTTGCTGATATATGAACATTGAAATTGATACACTAATATTTGCTTGTTGGTACATTAGATTTTTCTTGCTAATACATTAAAATTCTAGATTCATTATAATTTGGTTGTTGTTACTTGAAAATTGAAATTGATCCATATATCTTGACATCTATTCTTTTAATATACTTGTTGATACATCTGATTTATGAAGTATCAGATGCATTTTCACTTTCTTCTTCATCTTCTAATTTAAAAAACACTACAGATACATGCGACTCAATGTATCGCAGATATATTCGACACAATTCTTCTTCATCTTCAAATGTCAGAAATAATACAGATACACGTGACTTAATGTATCACAGATACATTCGACTCAATGTATCATCAAATATGAAATGGATGGTAATTTTTTAAATATATGGGATAGAATGTAATTAGAGTCCAAAGGGATAGAATTTATGTAAGTTGCCCTTAAATTTATACTTCTGTATGCATTAAAATTTTTTGCATTGCTAATACAATAGTTTGCCATGTGTTAATTATATATAGCATAATACGTAAAAGGTAAAAGTTTCACTGGGTGTCATCTTTTGGACACCCATTTAAGCAATACCCATCTTATGTTTTATTTTTTGCAAGAATATCCAATATCAGATAAATTTCAAGCTAAATAATATATTTTTTTCGCTCGCATTCACCCATAAGACTAAAACTTTAGTCAATTTTAACATGTGTTTTTGTTATGTATGCTTGAGTGCCTACATATATGAAAAATTTGAAAGGATGTTAAATGAGTTTTTTGAATTTGTTGTTATATCGAGAAGTTGATGATTGAAATTTATTCTTTATAACACATAGAGCTTATGTTTCAAATTTCAGCTTATTTCGAGTAGATTTGAGTATTTAAATTTGAAAAATAAAATTATTTTTTTGGACAAAAACTTTGAGACATACATGTCAGAAACTTCAACCCGTTTTTACATGTAGTTTAGTCATGTATGCATTGTTGAATGACAGATTTTTTTTTTAAGAAGGTGTGAAATGATTCGTTAGATTTGTGTAATTTGATAAAATTGATGATTGAGTTTGTTCTTTATGATATATGAAACTTATATTTTAAATTTGAGCTTATTTAGAGGACTTTTGAGTATTAAATTGCTGAATTCAAGGAACATCATCTCAGTAAAAAATGTCGAAATTTTTATCTTTACAAGCCATTACTAAACATCAGTCAAAAACGTCTGATCTTTAAGGCCAAACTTTCAAACACAGGTATTTGAAGTTATCAAGTTTCAACATAAATGCCCGCTTCTTCTCCGAAGCACGTAAGCTTGTAAAAAAAATTATGAAGCGGGTATTAGTTAAACAGCTACGTCAAAAGTGTGTATTCGTGCACTTCCCCACCAAAAAGAGTGCATAAGTCTATTAGTTATTTTAGATTGAAAATGTGTACCAAACAGATATTAATAATACACAAAACTAATTAGAGGAGTATACAGGTAATTAGGTGTGGATTCCTAGAAATTAGTAATTTTTACACGAATCTTGTATCTATGTTAAAAAAACCTATTAAATTCTATATTCGCCTCTAATCACAATATACTTACTTGACAGTAAAAGGTCATTTGATAGGATACAATAGAGAATTTAATACACCTACTAGCCATAATATTATTTGTTCATTTGTTTGGTAGGATTTTTCGTATATGTATAACTAATACATGTATTATTTAATACTTTGTTTGGTAAAAATTTTCACCAATATATACACCTTAATCAGTATTATAAGGTGTATAGTTAATACATAGTTAATCATGGTATTAACAATAGATGGGCTATTAATACATGAATAAGCATGTGCAAAGATAAAACAATCCTTAATACACCAAATTAAACCATGGATAAAACACTTTGTCTCAATATTACTAATACACCCTATTCAATACTAATAAGAATATGTTAATGGGAGCTTGATTTAATGGACTTTCTGCAGCATATAGATGATCATAGATTGTGTTGTCGAACCTCCACCAATTAAAGCATTTTCATTCACAGTAATTGATATTTGATATGATCAATCAGTATTAGCTTTTCTC
Organism: Withania somnifera; assembly: GCA_039654485.1. Taxonomy (NCBI): domain Eukaryota; kingdom Viridiplantae; phylum Streptophyta; class Magnoliopsida; order Solanales; family Solanaceae; genus Withania; species Withania somnifera. The sequence goes on from JBDJHY010000094.1 coordinate 1,545,541, forward strand.
CCTTCAATTGTTAGCTATGATCATTAAGTAGGAAAATTTTTCATCACTAGGTTGAACAAACTCTTTGGCTGTCCAGACTAACATCAACCGGGACACTCTAATTTCTGCATCCTCTCGAATTATTCTCATAGATAGAAGACGTCTTTAAATGAACTGGTAAATACCAGTAACTTAACTTTATTGCCAAACTGCTCTCATTTTCAGCTACACCAACATGGGACTTCAAGACAAGTTGTTTGAAACTGCACACCACTCTGAGATTTTCCTTTCTCTCTTTGCTATGATTGCGCAATTTATAACAACATTGTGCAATTTGTATTCCAGCACCCCAAGTTCATGGGCCAAGTTTCCTTTAAGGTACTTCAGCAACAATTCTCAACTCTCATCCGTAGTCAGGAATCCCAGACAATATGGATCATCATGTCGAATGACATCCTCTGCCACTTGTTTTAGTCGATAATTCTGCTTCCATGTTCAGCAACTGGAAAACATAATCTTAAGTAACCCCACACCAGGACTTCCTATATGTCATCCACACAATGAGATGTCTTTTGCCTATCAAACATTTACTCAACATATTAGCTATATCATCACTGAGATGCATATGGAATGCCAACAATATATGATATCCAAATCCTCTATATCTCTTGTAAAAAATGAATTAGCTTCTCAGCATCATCCTCAAACCCGACAGGTTCCTCTTCAGTTATTTGAATACATGTCTGGGAGTTTGAGCATTGGCATCAACGTTATGGTCCTCCATCCTAATAAGCTTTGATCTCTTTCTGATTGTTCAGACAGAAATGCTTGATTCGGGGAACAGTGTTGCCTAACATGAATAAGAGCAATAACATGGTCATCTCCAGTAAACAATAAAAAACCAATAATAGTGGAGGAAGAACAACAAAGATCAGAAAATAAAAGATGCAAACAATATAACACTTCAGTTAAACTTTATACAGAGATTGGGAACTCTTAATTCTCTGACATAGATTTCTAAATTGCCTGTTATTGCCGGAAAAAAACATCTTGGATTCCTTTCTTTAAATGTTCTTTATTTCTTTTATTATAAGTCAAGTTCATGAAAAGCAAATCAAGAAGGAAGAAGGACTAGGATCTCTTTGAGTTTTAAGAAAATTAATAAAACAGAACTCAAGGTGCAAGTACAACGGCAATGCAGTTCAATAGATCAAGGGTGTGGCCTAGTAGTAGTGGGTTGGGAACCTGAGGTCTCATGTTCAAATTCCAGCAGAGACAAAAAAATACTAGGTGATTCTTCCTATTTGACCTAGCCTTGGTGCACAAAGTTACCTAATATTTGTTGCTGGCAGGAGGTGGCACGTATCCCGCGGATTTAGTCGAGATGCGTAAAAGTTGGGCCATCTACCACAGTTACAAAAAAGAAAAAAAGTAGTTTATTAGAAATGCAAGTCATAGAGGTATTCCCTCTGTCCTAAATTTGGAGCATCATGAATTATTTATTATCTCAATACATAATGCTATTGAAGTTAAGGCCAGATACAAAGATAAGCAGATAGAATAGTTTACCAAAGAGAGAATCAAAGATTGAATGAAGACAACAACTAATTACTGAAGATAAAAAAAGGTGAGAATAATAAAGAACAAGGGAACCTGGCGATCATGCAATGTTATCAGTAGAGTCCATGCCTGTGTTAGTGGTGTTTCTTCATGAAACAAGCTTCTAACTCACTATATTTCACTATGCTCAATTCTTTGAATTCCAACACTTAAACTGCATACATAAATGCTCCATTAAAGCAATAGTGGTTTAACCAAGGCATTTATTAGTCAAAGCAAGGAATACTGCACATGACATTTTCCTTCTAATGATCTAAACCCCCAAAAAGGGAACTCGATGCAAATTCTTAGCGTGATCAAAATCTAGAATTTCAGAAATCACTATGAGGAAGTAGAGCCGACCATGCTATAAGCAGGCTCCTTCCTTATCTTATTTGTTTCCATCAACATTCTGATTTCGTTTGCATCATCCCACCTTCCAGCATCGGCATACATGTTATATAGCAAAACATAAGGGCCTGAACTCTCTGGTTCCAGGCGCATTAGCGCTTCAGATGCTACTCGTGCCAACTCGACATTGTTGTACACCCTACAAGCACCTAGTACTGCACCCCAGACAGCCTTATCTGGCTCCACTGGCATACTGTTAATCACTTTCATGACCTCCTCAAGCTGTCCGTCGCGACCAACAATATCCACAAGGGACGCGAAATGCTCAACCTCGGGTTTGATGCCAAATTCAGAGTCCATAGATTTAAAATATAACCGACCTTGTTCCACTAAACCAGCATGAGCACACGCATTCAAAACTGAAATGAATGTGATGCGAGTTGGTCTCACTTTAAGGCACTTCATTAATTCAAAAAGCTCTAGGGCTTCAAATGCAAAACCATGAGATGCATATCCTCCGATCATCGCATTCCATGAGATTACGTCTTTTTGAAATTTCATCTGTTCAAAAATTGTCCTTCCTTCAAGTATCGCGCCACATCTTGCGTACATAGTTATGAGGGAGTTGTTTAAAGGTATATCTGGTATAACAGTCTTTGTCACTAACTGATGAATCTGCATACCCAGAAACAATGCCACAGTTTCAGCACAAACACTTAGAAGTGAGGAGAGTGTGTGTCTATCAGGTTTCTCTCCTGCCTGTTGCATCTCCCTGAATAACTTTATTGCTCCTTCGTAGTCTGCATTTCTTTCACACCCAGAAATCATGGAATTCCAAGAAATTCGATTCTTGTGGGGCATTTTTTCAAAATAATCACGTGCCAATTCCAAATTTCCCGTCTGTGCATATCCAGAGATGATTGAATTCCATGATAATACATCAGGATTCAGCATTTTAGAAAACAGGTTTGATGCTTCCTTCATATTTGAGGCATGAACATAGCCACAAACCATTGTGTTCCACGAAAATGTATCCCTCTCCGACATCTGATCAAAAAGTTCTCGTGCAGAAACCACATCTCCTGCTTTAATATACGCCATGATCATGGAATTCCATGATACGACATTTCTCTCAAATCTCTTCTTTCTGCTAATTCCCTCACCACTATAACACGGAACTTTATCAAAAAGGCGTCTAGCATCACCAACCCTTCCTTTCTGACCATACCCCGCAATCAAAGTGTTGTAAGCATGAACCAGATCTTCTTTCCCATCATCACACTCTCCAAATTCATAAAGAACATGTTCTGCCTCACCTAACTCTTCATTCCGTACCAAACCAGAAACAAGTACACCAAGAGAAGCTGAATCCCTCTCCGGCATTCTCTTGAAATACTCAACACCATTTTTCACATCCTCATTGCGTAAAAACCCCGAAATCAACGCATTCCAGGACACAACATTCTTCACAGGCATACATTCAAAAACCTCCAAAGCTTCACTCATTTTCCCAGCTTTAGCATAACCACTAATCATCGTGTTCCACGAAATGTAATCTCTTTCAGGCATTTCATCAAACAATTTCCTACCCTCTTCTAAATACCTGTTCCTTTGACACGACAAATACCCAGAAATCATTAAATTCCACGAGACAACATCTCTTTGCAGCATTTCGTCGAACAGGTATCGTGCTTTGACTATCTCACGTTGTTGCACGTACCCACTTATCATTGAGTTCCATGTAACTGTGTTTCGATGCGTTAACTTATCGAATAATCTTCTGGCATCCTCTAATCGACCATTGCGAATCAAGTTTGAGATGTTTTTGTTTGCTCTACGTATGTCTGGAGTAGCATCAGAAATCTTGCGCCTCAATGTCGAATTGTAACGTACATTTTTACCCAATTCTTGAGCAATAATATATGGTACAGTATAATTGCTAAAGCTATTATCACATAACCAATAAGTTACCGGCTCGAGACACAGAGACAGAATCTTGCAGTAATGCACCACAAGATTGCGCATAATACACCAGGTATAATAGAAGATTTCGTGTATTGAGTCTACCCTTTTAATATATAGTGCAATCTCTCTGCTATACAGATAGCTTAACTTCAAAAATTAGAGTATTGAAAGTTACCAGTTGAATTTGGACACGAAATGGTAGTGCTGGTTTTCATTTACTGTGACTTCCGGGCGTCGGGCGTGGGGCGTGGGGCGTAGGGGCGAGCGTGGGTGGGTGTGAAAATGGAATGAAAAGTGACTTTTAAGAGTGAAAATGAAAAAAAAAAAAAAAAAGGCTTTAGTTTTTTAACATATATACAAAACCTCCTTTTCTTTTCTTTTCTTTTCTTTTTTTCTTTCCCTTCACCACCCCTTAATTTTGTGGTCAAGAAAGTGTGAAACAAAAAAAAGCAAGAAGGCCCAACCTCACGCTTTAAGCAAAGCATGAAGCAAAACCTCGCTTCATTCAAGTGGAGCGCATTTTTTCTAAAAGATATCAAAATAAATAAAGATGATATATATAACAAAAGTTTTAAGTTAAAAGCTAAAAGATAGATATCATAAAATCATCCACAGACCATACAAGTTCACAAAATCGAAGTTAACAATGTTTCAAGACATCTAATTATTGTTCTTCTAGTTATCTAATTCAAAATCTTCTATGCTTCTAGTATTGCTCATCATCTTCAACTTCATCATCTTCCTCAATTTCATCAACTAATCTTGAAGTAGCTACTTGTTTCCACTTATTATTTGATTTTGAAGTATTCCCCCTTAAACCATATAGGCGCTCCAGGAAGAATGTTGCAAGAGGTTACTAATTATGCTCATATCATCCATACATAATGTTTTGATTATAAGATTTTAATTTTTTTTCCTCCACTCAGACCAAGACAGAACTTTTACTTGTTCAAATAACAATTAAAGTAAAGCAGGGTCACAGCATCTCTACGTCGTGCGAGAATGCTTAGTGGATAAACAAGAAAGACTTATGTAGCTTATTTCCTCTGCTTGCCTCAGCAAAGACACTCCAAGTGAAATCAGAATCGTTCTAAAAATTGCTCCATTTTCAGCATTCTCAGCTCCAGTAAGTCATTCGTTGGCATCATCTACATTATTCAAACTAATGGATCAATTTTATCACGAACGTTGTAATGACACCTTAATGTTCTCTTGTATTTTATGAACACCAAGTCATTGAGGTGCTTTAGAGTCAATCTATTTTTCTTCTTGGAATGAATCTAAAAATAAATATTGGCAAGAAATTAGTAGGAGTTAAAAGATTTGAGATATAATATAGTTATCTCAATATACTAAAGTTTTCTCCAGAGTCTTATTTATTCAAACACTCTCCAGTTTGTCTCACACTCGGATTAGCTACAAGTTAGGCCTATAATTCTGATGGCGAATTTTTGTAACTCTAAAGCTTCTGAACCATAAAGCCTCCATCATTTAATTATTAAAATAAAAGAATAGGTAAAAACAATAGTCATATAGATGGCCTTAGAGTATATCACTTTAATATGATAATAAACCAGAAATATCAAGTTTAACAAAATCCACTTTTAAGTTTATACCTGGAGACTTCGTGTCACTTGGTATTATGGTTGCTGGTAATCCAAAAAATCCTTCAGAGCTGATGTAAATACAACAACATGCAATGGTTGATGGAATTAATTCTTCCACCCTATATCAATAATGTCAACCTTTGCATATTTACTCTTATTAGTAAAAATATGCTAATAGTCCTCTTAGCCTTATCCATTACTTCATAAATATAATGATTGATGGTTTTGCCTCACCATCCACCAGTCGAAGAACTGTAATCAAAGGACCACAGATATCAAGAGCATAAACAACATTGTTTCAAAAGATATAAGAAAACATTATGATTACAACTTCTTTTTCTGTCAATTCTTTTGCAAATTTACTCTTACTCCATTCCTCCGAAGCAAAAAAGAAATTGCTCCTCTTTTTGTATAATATCTGCAAGGTGAAGAAAGTCGTAGCAAATATAGTCTTGCTAGATTTTATCTACTTTTTTTTTCCTTGGTGAATCTCCTCATTATATTCCACAAAAAAAGGCCTCATTATATTCCACAAAAAAGGCCTCTGAATAATGTAGGACACATTTTAACTAATTGGCGAAAATATCTTTGAAGGGGTTTTCCATGAAACTATCCCCGAAAATTAAATTTATACAATGAGCTGCACATAGAGTCCAATATATATGTAGGAACACTCCTATAATCATATCACCTGCTTTGACATTTTCAGCTGCATTATCTATAACAATTTGAACAACATTATATGGACCAACCTTCACTATTGTTCTCTCAAATAAGGAGAATATTTTGGTGGCATCTGTAAACGAGTTGTTTGCATCAATAGATTTAAGAAACAAGCTTTCTTTTGGAGAATTGACCAACACATTGATAATCATATTTATGTTCTTGTTGTCCACTTATCCATCATAATGGAACATCCGAACTTATTTCATTCTACCCAATGCTCCTCCATAATTTTTCTATCTCTTCTACCTCTTTGTTTAGATAGGTCACACTAACTTCATGATAAGGAAGGAAAGGATTCATTCCTTTACCATAATGGAGTACGACATTAATGAAGTCTTCAAAAGTGTCGTTATAATTTACACAATTGAAGGAGACCTCTGCATCGTACAACCAATGTGAAAAAGCTGCAACTACACGATCCCTC
>JBDJHY010000094.1:1556144-1571173 GCA_039654485.1 Withania somnifera
ATTGATCACTCGGTATGAATCCAAACTGATTCTGAAAATGGACACAATCCTCCTCACCCTCATCTCCACAACTCTCTCCAAACTTTTATAGCGTGACTCAACAACTTGATACCCCTATAGTTGTTATAATTCTGGATATCACCCTTGTTTTTGTACAACAAAACTATTGTACTCCACCTCCATTCCTTAGGCATTTTAGCTTTCTTAAAAATGTCATTGGACAAACTAGTTAACCACTCCATACCTGCCATGTCTGTATTGTTCCTAAACCTCACTGCGATCTTATATGGTCTGGTCGCTCTTCCCTGCTCATGTTTGTAATAGCGCGCTTTACTTCCTCAACTTTAATACACCTACAATACCCAAATTCTAGATCTCTCGGAATGCTCCCTTCATTCAATAGTTTGTGGATTCAAAATACAAAAAGTGAATAACAAAGAATCTAAGGGATTTCAATTATCTAGTATATATCATTTAATTTATCCTTATATGTAGAGTCTTCTTTTCCTGGATTGCTTGGGTTTATTTTTTCCTTGTGCCAAAGTTATATAGGAAAAAAAACTCTCTGCCTCTCAGGTACGGGTAAGGTTTGCGTACACTCTACTCTTCTTAGGTTCACTTTGTGGGAGGACACAGGGTATGTTGTTGTTGTTAATCTTATATGTATTGTGTAATTTCTAGCAATGAAGCCCTTGTGCCCCCTAGGTTCCAGGTAACTCTCTCCATCACCTAGTATAATTCTTGCCATTACAGAGATTTGAACATGAGACCTCTTGGTTCTCTTCTTCTTTATTGACCACTTGGCCATACCCTTAACCTTGGATGAAGGTGTAAGTATTTCTGCTAAAGTTCCACCTATTGCCACAAAGGAGTAGTTCAAGTGCAGTGATTTAACCACCAATCTAAATTTCATGATCTGCGGGTGAGTGAGAGTGGTGCTTTTTCTGAATATACTAGTAGTAGAGTATGCTTTGTGTGTTGTGCAGTGGTTTGTTTCATGTGATGTTATTCGATGGAATGAAGAAGAGTTGCTAATGCCTGTATAACTTACTTTTGCAGTGATTGCACTTTGTCCTAACAACAGCGAAGTTCATGTTTATAAACTAACCGAAGACAAGTGGGAGAAGGTCCATGTTCTTCAAAAGGTAATTACTATCTGAGTTACTATTAATATCATCTCTTTAAATATTGGTGGTGTCTCTTGTTTTGCTGCCTATAACTTGGTAACTTTTGTTAGAGCTGGGATGCTCTTCCTGGTATGATTTCTCTTTTCTTCTGATTGGTAAAAGATATTCGATTAATGTACATCAAAGTGCTGCAACTAGTTGCTGGAGATACCCACATCACAAAATGTGAAACGAGCCCAAAAAATATATCATGGCCTCTACATCATAAACAATTTCCATGTCACAACTCAAAAAGAACTCAGAGATGCATCTGTACTTAATGCTAGCTGATTTCTTTTTTCTTTAAAAAATTCCAGCATTCCCTTCTTCCCAGATGATCCACAATGTGAATGAAGGCAGTGAGTTCAAGTGATCAGCTGTCCTTTTCAAACCTATAAACTACAAGCTTTGCAGAAGTTATTTAGCTTTCTTAGTCATTGTCCCGCTGACCGGGCACTCTTTCTCTCTTTCCTCCATAAGGATCAGTAGTCAAAATTTGGATAGGGACCACTTTCATCTAACTAAAGCTTGTCACATTCCTTCAATTTTACCTTCTATTTCTATTAATGTGCTGGTGAAAATTTCACAGAACCTCTTTAGTTTCATAAAGATATAAGTTTGAAAGAACTTTACTCCATATGATCTTGGCAATCTATGTTCATCCCGGTATTTTTCCATCCATCATTCATCTTCTACTATCATAGCTCAGTCTTATGATTCTTTCCAATTCCATTTTACTGAAACATTGTCATTAATTTGGTTCCTCTATGCTGCAGCATGACCAAATTGTTTCTGGTATAGATTGGAGTTACAGATCCAACAAAATTGTCACGGTTTCTCATGATCGTAATTCGTAAGTGTCTATCAACTTTTGAGTTTTTAGTGTTTGATGTCATTAAATAGGTGGTGGCTGAAAGTTTTCGATTTTGGACTGTCGCTTTTTTCTCCTAAAAGGAGCTTATCCCATGATGTTTTTCTTTTTGGAATTGTTAAAGCTGACCTGAAATGGCTTTCTGATTAGAATGAACTTTAGGCCCGAGAAGTGCTTCAAACGACTCTTAGTCATTAACATCCTTCTATTGTATTGGTGGCAGTAGTTCATTGTTCAAAGTAATATTTGTGAAGGTTAGAATCACTTCGCAGATGGGCTACAATATCTTTCTTTTTAGCTTTTTCTACTAGAGCTTAATATATTTCTTGTGAGTCTGTGACAATCTAATGGTTAACACAGCTATAGAGTTTGTTTTTATTCGGTACAGCACAATTGGTGGTAGAATTATTCTGTATTTTATTCTCTGTAATATACTAATCTATTCTCTTTAATGTGTGTACAATAATTCAGTTTGGCTCGAAAAAATATTAAGGTAATATTAGTAGAGTGGGGATTTTGTGTTTTTGTGTGTGTGTGTGTGTGGGACATATATTATGAATTAGTGTACTGAAGAGGATAATATTCTCTGTAGATATGTTTGGAACAAAGAAACAATGGGGTGGGTTCCTACTCTGGTTATTCTCAGGCTGAATCGTGCAGCTCTTTGTGTACAGTGGAGTCCAAAAGGTATTCAAGTCCATCTTAAATCATTTCGTATTCTCTTTTTTTCGTTCTATTTAAATTTTGTTTTGATGAAGTAAATAAATTATTTTAAAATCTGCAGTAAGCATCTGATTTAAAAATTCTGAATATACAATCCATGATGAGAGACAACTCTCGCAAAAAAATATTAAACTTTAACATCTTTTCTAGCTTAAAACAACCATTCAAGATTACACCAAATAGCAAATATTGAAAGTCAAATGGCACTTTTGCATTCTTGAAATAGATTTGCATTTCCCTTCAAAGCATCTCAAGAGTTCTTTCCTTCCACAAAAACCACCAAATACATGCTCTCTCTGATACCCTCCTTTTGCTTTTGTTCAATCCTCTTCTCTTCCAGCCAACCAATACATCCTTCAATGTCCTGGGGATTACTCACTCTACCTCATAGATGCATAGGATCATATTGCACAATTGAGCAGCCACTGATCGATGCATAAAAGATGGTTTCCGTCTTCTGTGTCTCTTTCACAGAACACATTTGTAGACTCCTCTTCTGCGAATTATTCTATATCAAAATGGTTCCACGTATATGGATTAACCGCTTTTTGTATGCTCTTCTCTGTTGCATGTGGTTCACTGTTCACTGTTTCTTTGTTGGAATTTCCAACTTTTACAAAACTCAGTCATCAGTATTCATCTTATCTTATGTTCGAAATGTACACGGTGTACAAGATTTTATTAGAAAGTATAGCTAACCTATTTCTGACACTAAACCTTCAACTTGCTCCCCCTTTTCATTAACTTATTAAATTTGTCTTGCAGAAAATAAGTTTGCTGTTGGAAGTGGAGCTAAAACTGTTTGTATATGCTACTACGAGCAAGAAAATAACTGGTGATATTTCCCATTCTGATTTTGGATTTTGTCAGCTCCTTGAGTTTATAGATAAGAGCCAGGAATGTACTGGAGCTAACTCTTTTTGAACTAAGATGCATCCCCTGGATGCTTATTGAAAGGTTCTTACTTTACCTGATAAAAAATTTAATTGGTTTATTACTTCTCCATGTGATAGTTGAACAAGTTAAATCCTTAGAAAAAGCAGTGCATAAAGAATGCCATGCACAGATGGTTTCTTTTATCCAAATGCTGCCGTATGCCTTAGAATGTGTGGATATTGAGGTCAAATTAATTAGATGCACAGATGGTCATCAGGGTTAGAGAAGGTCAATGATTCGTTCTTAAAGCCAATGATTCATTCTTAAAGTCAGTGTTCAAGACCAAAAGTTGGGCGGAAAGGAGAGAAAGCCCTCGATTCCTGATTCTCCTGTAGTTTGTAGTTTGACCATCTAGAACCACAAGAATCCTTAGATAGAATGGGATTCAACTTAGCACTTGTTGAGTGAGATTTTGAGAAGAGTTTCTCTTTGAAAAACACAACACATGAAAGTTGTTAGTTATGTTTGGGAGGAGTTATTGTCTATTGTTAGCCTCTATGATAGAACCACTTGGGGACCTGAGTGTTGGTGGTTTACCCTGCAATGGATATCGGTGGTTCGAGTTTGCTTGTCTCCAACTTGTGAACTTATCTGATACAAAACTTTATGATAGCACTTATTTTTTCTGATTCGGTGGTTCATTCTATGAATTCATCATTACATTTGGTGAATTGTAGGTTGGGTTTCTATTGAAGCTGTTCATACCGTAGCATTACTTAAATCTTTGCCTTTTAGACTGGTAACAGTTTTTCAGTGGCTGATATTTCGCTCTAGTTTGCTGATGTTGTGTATCTGCGTTCTTCATCGGGCAGTGTTATCTTTAAATATAGTATTCTGTCAATCCAAAGGCATACAACCAGCCAAACCTTACGACTAATTATGAACCAAAAAAGGCCCACTCCTAGATTGATGGCATAGGTTATCTCGTTCATGCATAGTACACTGTTATCTGTGATATTGGTATTGTGTCAACCAGTAGGTGTATACTAGCCAAACTAGGCCTCATCCTAATTTGATGGCATAGTTTATCTAGTTCATGCGTAGTACAGTGTTATCTGTGAATTTGGTGTTTTGTCAATCTTTCAGTGTATACTGGCTAAAATTGTGGACTAATGATGAGAAAATTATGAACTCTTATGGCTAATCTCTGTGGAGAAAAGAGATATTAACATCTTGCAGTTTGACTTATACGCAAGCTAATACATATACTCATCATTACAACTGGAGTAACATTTACTTTTTACAGGAACATGTCTAATTTTTATCTTTATTTTCACAGGTGGGTAAGCAAGATTATCAGGAAAAGACATGATTCATCTGTAACAAGCATTGCCTGGCATCCAAATAATGTATGTTTGTTTCTCTCTATATTATTGCCTCATGTAGCAGCAAAGGTATACCCTGACATTCATTTAAATATTTGCGTCGCTATATGCAAAATATTTTCTGCAAAGGATTTGAGGACTATTCTTTTTCTTGACTTGCAGCTGTCATTTTATATTGCAAACCAGTTGCGATAAATTTGTAGAAACAATCTTATGTAGCATGGCAATGTCATTGCAATACCCACATGTCTCGTTCTCTTTTATTATTATTAGAATTTGAAGGCAGCTATAGATGTTGGAGTCCAAGCTTAACTTACTTTAGGAAATGCAGAGTTAATGGTCTAGTTCCACTTTTCCCCCCCACCCACTCAACCCACACACACACACACACACACACACACCCCGGAGTGGAAGCAAAACCGCGTCATGAGTAATTATATAGTGTAGAGGTAACTGGAAGTTGGTAATGTTGCTTATGGCAAAAAAGTTAAAAATGTGATCTTGAAAATAAAAGCTAAGCGCATGCTGACTTCTGATCTAGGAGACATTTTCTTATATCCACATCTCTCTTGATGTTAATGGAAAGGAGTATTTTTAGCCCCTATTGGCTTTTATAGATCTCACCTACTAGAACTTGGGTATTTGTGATATATCATCCATATTGTTGATACTTTATGCGGCCTATTCGTATGTATACATAAGACAACGCTAATTGAGTTAGCTTGTTTATCCCACTGCAATATAATGGTACATCTTATTTCGTGCATCAAGAAAGTAATGGTTAGCTATATGTTAGAAACACTTGCTACTATATGTTCAGCATTTTTTTTTTTAAGTTTCAAAGGTTAGCTAGTATCTCATCACTTTGAGCTGAATTTTGGCAAAATATAACTGCAGGTTCTCCTAGCAACAACATCCACTGATGGTAAATGTCGAGTATTTTCAACATTCATTAAAGGTGTCGATGCAAAGTATGTTTCTCAAATTGTTCTCTATCCATTTAGTTAGATTTCTTCAATATTATCACGGTTTCTTATAATTTCTCACTCAATGGATCAGAGACTCTGCATTGGGGAATTCTGCAGATAGCAAATTTGGGGAGGTCTGAATCTTATCTTATATTGTAACCGTGCTTATCCAATTCTATTTTTCTTTATGTTCAAAGAAATCCGCTCATATCTTACCATTAACAAGTTTGTTTTAAATACCCTGCTGAGTCAATTAGAAGAGAGCTTCATAAATATACTAACTTATTCGTTGGAAAAGTAAATGATAATCTTAAAAATTTGGACTGTATTATTTTTGTGTTTGAATAAATAAGAATTCTGTCTTGCCAACTGGAGCACCAAACAGTTCGAGAGTGATTTCTTTTGAAAGCAAAATACAGTTGACCTTCATTCACTTTCTGTGGAAAGCAGAAAGCCAAAGGCTTACATCTGAAGTATCAGATATTTTATAAGCCGGAGGCAGACATACTGACACATCATGGGCATAGAATGAGTCCAATTTTATGAACTCTCTTCTTATAGCTATTTATTGTTTTAAACTGCCCCAGCCTTTAAAGCTATATGATTCTACTATTCTGTCCATGGACAACATTTCCTATCCAAATACAGTTCTGTGTATTTTGGCTTGCTGAGTATGATATAATTGCTAAGATAGTTTCCATACCTTCTTGTTGAATAGATGTCATTCAAGTTGCTTAAATCGGTTTAGAATATCATGTGTAGCTTTGAATTCAAACTGTTTAGCTATCCTAATCTTATCATTTTCATACTCTTATGTGCTTTCCCCCTTTCTGTGTTGATATTACTTTTACCCTTTGCAAGAACATGTATTTCTGTGTATGTTACCAGTTTCAAATAAAAGAACATGTATTTCTGTGCTTTAACTTTTTTAAATCTGGTAATATTTTCCTTTAATTCGGTTGATTGGCCGCACCTACTATCAGGCTATCCCAAAGCTAGACTGTCACATGTGATATTAATAGAGGATGTTTGTTTCTTCTTTTGGAAATATGTTTTGTCTTGCTAGATAATTGTCTAAAGAATTGGCTGACAGACATCAGAAAACACTAATTTTCATGTTTATTTGTAGATTTTGGATGACATTCATATGTCCTATTTTCATTTTATATTCATAGGAGTAATAGATCCTTTTGTTCATGTTAATGCAGCAAATTGTACAGCTTGATCTATGCTTTTGCTGGGCTTTTGGTGTCAGATGGTCCGCAAGTGGCAATACCTTAGCATATGTAGGTCAGATATTCCTTTCTTTGCTTCTTTGGCTTATGCATTATTTTTGCCAGTGCTTCAACTGTCTCATTTTGGTTGCATCTTTGCTTAACTGTTTTTGTGTGCTCAATTGTTCTATTTTGTTTTTCTTGGCCTTGGACCAAGTACCCAAAATTTTCCTTGTAATACTGATGCAGTCTAAATGTTGGGTATTGGATGGCCTCTCAGGTCATAACTCAATGATATACTTTGTTGATGAAGTTGGTCCGTCTGCTGCAGCACAAAGTGTAGCAATCCGTGATTTGCCTCTTCGTGATGTGGGTCAGAATCCTATCTCATTTTACTTTTTCTTTTCAGATATTAATATTTGTTATGTAATCAAGATTTCTCTTGTAGGTATTATTTCTTTCTGAAAGGATGGTTGTTGGAGTGGGATTTGATTGCAACCCAATGGTATTTGTGGCAGATGAAAGTGGACTCTGGTATGTTGATCAATGCTTGCTTCCTTTTTTTCTTCCCCGCTGGGGTTGCTTTTGTGATCACTGACAATTGTTTAGAGGGGTGTAACGCACTACTCTTCCATGAGTTTCAAGCCACATCCATTCTCTTGAAGCTTGCTTTTACCTCTTGAATGCAGATTTTTTACTTAAAGTGTAGTAGTACTTCTAGTTAAACCCAACGTTAAAATGGGCCTATATTACATTGTACTCGGGTACGATATGTATCCAATACGGCTGTGGTTGAGTATCCAACATGGGATTATGCACTTTTTATTGTATTTTGTAGGATCTAAATGAAGTATCTATACCAATATTAGTAAATGTAGACTCGATGTGGTCTATTCCCTGTTAAGGTTAACTGTTGCAAAACCTTCAATTATTTTTACTAATGATGAGGCAATTAATTAAATTTGTTTTTTATGCTTCAGGAGTTTCTTGAGATTCCTTGAGGAACGGAAAGCAGCCTCTTCAAGTGCCAAAACTGGATCACAGGTACTTATCCAAGACTTAGCTAGTTCTGAAATTATCTACCTTAATACTTCATTGACGTAAAGCAGTGCACTTACACAGCTATTCCGTGACCTTGTAATCTAGGCCTTGTACAGTTGGTACTTCTGATCGATTTCCTACTTTTCCATTTATCATGGCTCTTTATTCGTCTCTCATCTCCATATTTTTTACAGTTTTCGGAAGCTTTTGGGAAATTATATGGTCAATCAAAGTTTTCAGCCAGCAACAACGTTGAGCTGTCAAGAGGTGCTCATGACAACTGTATCAAGTAATGTTTCAACAAAATCACTTTTTTTACATGCCTTCCATATCAGCTTTTAATAGCTCAAGATCAAATCTTACAGCAACAACTTTTTGTTTTATGTTGGGAATTCCAGTTGCATATTACCACTTGCCAAACAGAGAAAATCTCGTGTCACCCGTTTCAGCACTTCAGGTTAGTTTGTAGGTATTATATTCTTCATTCGAAAGCCTCTTTCTGTAATCGAAGATTCATGTCAATCCTCGATAACCTTTCAGGACTTGATGGAAAGATAGTTACATGGGATCTGCAGAACCAAGAAGATTTGTTGGACTATCTATGAACATTTTGAACTGGCATATACTATACTATCCGATAATATGACCGTCGCAGCTCTTCTGTCAACCATCTGTATGATGTAAAAAGTTTTTCTTTACTAAGACCTTTCAAAGGTATAGTTGGAACAGCACGAGAATTTGTTTATGTAACTTGACATCTCTGTTTGTATCTCCTCTGAACTGTTGAGTACTAAAAGAAAAATAAAAGAATTTTATCTTCATCAAAAAGCTATGCTTGATATGTCTGCACTCTGAGATGGTTAAAATTCTACCAAAGCCTTTTCTCAATTGAGCTCAAGCGAGTATACTTTCTTTCTCTTGGCCTTTATCATACCAGACAGAACTATTTTAATTTTAGTGTCATTTTTTTGCGTTGATAGTGTTTATGATTTACATATTAAGTGAATGAATTTAGTTTCACTTTTTAGAATTTTTTTTGTATGAACAAGAATATTATAAGTAAGCCTGGGTGAGCTCAACCAAGCTTTTTATAGTCTGAGCCGAGTTTTGTATAGTGCTACATCATTAGAAAGTTAAATTTACAATAAGTTGGCTTGAAAGATATAAGCATTAAATTGGTAATTGCATTCGAACTTGATTGAATTATATACAATTAGTCAAAATTAGAATTCAATTAGTAGGAGGTTGTTTATCGTCGTTTTGGTACAGTTAAATTTGTACGTGAATCAAGAGCGCCCGTTACTATTCTAGCTTCAAATTAGCTAAGAATCATGTGAAAACTAAGTAAATAACACAAGGGCAAGAAGATAATGCAAATGAACAAGCGAATAATTTAAATAAACAGAGATTAGGAGTGAATCCAGGTGTGCCACAGGGAGGATCAATTTTATAATATTAAGTCTCGAGCGTGCGAGCTCGGTCCTTACAACGAGGACGACTTGAAAAAACAAGGCCGGAGACTAGTGTTTAAAGTCTAACCTAAAAGATTATTTCTTGGAGAGTGAGGGTGGACCATAACATGTTCTCTACAATAGACTGGGGATGCCTATATTTATAGGATAATTAAGGACTAACTTCAATCAATCAGGTGACAATATTCCTTGGACCACATATTCTTTAAACGTTGAAAGTACGCGGCAATGTTGCTTCCCTGGCTCTGCACCCTCTAACGCACTGCCCACCTGGTTGGATCTCTTTGCATGTTATCATTATTTTATTCGGTCTCGGGCGCTGTTCAACATTCGATGCCCTTCACAGTCTCGGATATGTGGTTTCTCTTGTTTTCCTTGTCCTCATGATACTACATCCTCTTGGACTCTAACTGTACCCGACCCAGAGTTGGCCCAGTTCTAAACAGTTCAATTTTTACCCTATACAGATATCCCCTCTGTTTTATACCACAATCTTGTTCAGACAAAAAGCTGAATGAAATCCCTTTTCTATTGTCTAAGGCACTTTCTCTAAGAGCAGCCTTTGTCCTTCATTCAAACTTTGTCAAGAAGTAGTTTTGCTATATTCTTAAAAGCTCTTAGCTGCTGACTTGCAGGTCCAAAGGTCTTTGGTTCCACTTTTTGACGTTTGGTATGTCGAATCATTACATCTTTGAGGTTTGCGCACTTTCCATTTCCCACATCCTTTTGGATCTTGACACATGGTGTGGACATCTTTTTCTAGATGTCGCTTCGCCTGGACCCCTTCCTTACACATTCCCTCGAATTCTAAATCCCTATTTCTCACACCATCTCCAACTTAGATCTTTACTATGACAAAGGGAAAAGACGCACTATCCGCCTCCGGTCACCCCAAAAGGTAAAAAAAAGCAATATCCCCTCGATCCCCAGACTGCAGTCAATGAGATCATTCCCTCCAATTTCAAATTTATGGAGTATTTTACTGTGCAATTAGGCAAGAAATTTACCGTGTTGATTTTCAAGTTGAGCTCGCTGGTTACATACAACATCATCCTCATCGTTCTGGAGGACTACAGGTGGTCGGTGAGGGGAATACACGCTAGTTCCCTTCAGCTGGAGGACAACATTATGTTGGCCTGTCCGAATTCCACCTTTGTTTACATGTATCCCTTTAGTTCCAGACTGGGTGACTCAATCGACGAGGTAATTGCCTCCTTCTGCAATACCTGTTGGTTATCTATGGGTTAGTTGTATCCGGGTCTGCGATAAACAGGTCTCAACTTCACTTTGACACACTTAATGTCTCTGTATCTCTCCGTTTTTTACGTGGAGGCTTGGTCAAACTTAATCGCGAGGGGAGCAAGATAATTATGATTTGTACTGACTGCCCCCTAGACCGAGGCCGAACTGACTGCTTCGTTGCTGTTCCCCTTTAGGAAATCCTTGGGGCCCCTTCCCCTTTCCAATGGGACACACACCGTAAATGACTTTTGACAAAATTATTTGCTATTTCTATTTTCTTTGATTTTCTACTCATCTTTGTTTTTGTTTCCACTAGCTCCTCGGTGGCTTCCTCTATAGACATGAAATTTCAAATGCAGGTAAACACCCTACGAATTTGGGTGACCCACATCCTTGAATCGACAACTGTGATGGATCATGCATGGTATACTTTGTCCAATGAATTCGGTTGGAAGGCTAAACATCATGGCCTAGGTTAGTTCTATTTTCCTCAGCCGATTTCTTTATGCCTTTTCCACATTAACTGTTGCTGTTCTATTTTTCAGGTTTGAAGTCAGCTTTCTAATGATCCTGAAGGTTATTTTAAAATTTCCTTAAAATTATCATTTTGTCCTTCTTGATAGTTGTGTTAAGTCATATTTGATCAGTTTATATGGTTGGTTTTGGAACCTGAGTGAAAAGTTTAGAATTTTAAAAACTTTTGGTTTTTGAAAGCCTAAGTTAAAATGGTTGACTTTATTAAACATTTGGAGTTTGAATCTCGAAATGAAATTTCACCAGTTGCATCAGCTCTGGGATGTGGAAATTGGTCTAGGAAGGTTATCGCTTTCAGTTTTGGGATTTTTATAGTAATTTTAGATCGTTAAACGAGATAAGTTGAGTTTTAAGACTAAAGTTTTACTTTTGTCAATACTTGATAATCGGGCACTCGAATCCAAATTTCATCGATTTCATTAGATTCAAGAGGTCATGATTGACCTAGGAGAAGGTTCAGATAATTTTTTGGAGGTCCTGGGGGCATTTTAGTCATTTTGGGCAAAGCTTTTATTTTTATTAGATTTGGCGAATATCGAGTCGAGGATACCTCAAAATTTTATCTTATGGATCCATTGAGTCAGGATGTCAAATTTAGTAGAGTGACATATATTTCTTGTGTGTATGGAATTTCAAATGAATCCCAAGGGTCCAATTGAAATATTGGTTTTTGATCATAATTGTTGTTACAACTGCAACTGGTGTAGCTCACCCGTACTTATCGTGATTGCGATGGATTGGACCTAATAATTCCTTCACCACGATCGCATAGATATATTTTTAGTGGGTCCAATCCTTTTATCGCGATTGCGTGTCTCAGTGACTCGATCGCGAAGGTGTATGTTTTCTAGTGAGCTGTGACTTAAAATCACTAGAACATGATATTTTCCCTATTTGCCATTTTTGGACCATGAAAAGTATTTTTAAAGATAGATTTTGAGGCAAATTTCTTCGGTAAGCTTTTTAACCATTGATTGTTCACTACTCATTGATTATTTTATGATTTTAACATCAAAATTAATGATTTCAGAATGTAATTTGGATTTTTTTTGTACAAAACCTTGATTTTGATAATTTTGAGTTTTGAAGGCCAATTTCTACTCCGTTTTTTTTATTAAATTTCATATTTGAGATCACCAAAACATAGGTAACATGATTTTTGAAGACAATAATAATCTAAATTCACCCTTATGCCTTGGTTTTGACTTTTGAGGGGCGATTTTAAAACCGATTTAAAAAATAACAATATGAGTATTATTTTTCATATTTTCTAATGCTTAATTTATGTTTGATTAAATTTCGTGAATTCAGAGGTATTACGCAAAGGGAATGCCAAAGTTTGATTGATTTTCTTTAGTCTAAGGCAAGTAGAGGTTCTTGGCCCTCTTAAATAGTGTCCTAGGTGTTTGTATGTTAATTTTTTAGAGAGTAACAGAGAGTATTTGGGGGGTTAACCGTGTGGTTAAGGTGACGAGTATTCACCCGGACACTAGAGTCAAACATGAAGGTTTAAAACAAAGGAATAAATAGTTATAAACTCATTGATTATTTGATTCACCTATTGAGTTGAGATATTTATGTGGCCTTGAGATGCCCAAATATGACTATTGTACTTGATTGCATCACTTGAGTTTATGACCTTGAGTGGATTTAGTTGAATTGATATGATTCTTGTTTTATGCTATGCCCATGAGTAGCCTTGTTAATTTATGAAATGATATTGCCTTATTTCCATGACTTGCATACGAAAACTCTCATTCGATGATGCATATTGATCATTGACATGGAGAATAGGTTTTGTGGAACATGATGATATGATATGGAAGGTTCAAAGTCTCTCTATGACTGAAGAATGAGTGTTCTCTTGGGCATCATAGAAACATAGACAAAGTCTATGATGGAACGAAGAACGAAATTTTATTAAAGATTTTTGAGATTCAATTTCCGGAATTGTCATAAACAAAAAAGAAAGACAAATAGGATTATGATTTTAAAAACAAGGACTAATGTGTAATTTTCGGCATTGTCATGATATCTATTTATGATTTGAAAGTTCAGGGGTAATGTGCCATTCTTGGGATGGTCGTGATACTTTGAAAAGCAACGGTGATGTGCTATTTTTAGAATTTGTAGACGAGTTATGATATGAAAGTAAGGACCGATGTGCTATTTCAGTATGCTAAGGTATATGGGACAAACATGCATCATATTACATGGCATTGCATTGACCATTTTCATTTTTTGTAAGTATGTATGATATGGATTAACTGTTACATTCACTTGATGTTGATATTGAATTGCGTCACTTACTCATTATTGGATGATATTATAAGCCCGAGATGGCTGACCTGGATAAGATTATTGGGTTCAATATGGTCCTAATGAGATGCAATGAGATGACTTATACTCTCATAAAATTAAAATGAAAGGAGCCTCCCGAATGTGGTAAGTGATTTTGAGAAAGTCCTTATTAATAAAGAGCGGAGATAGATAGGTTGATCTTGAAAGTATTAAAAATATGAGATTGTTGAGGTTCGTAATGATGAATTATTTACGTTGGCCTATTTATTTTAGAATCCATCCTACAAGTCTTTTTTTCGGCTCCTAAGATATACCTTTCATGATGTGGGTGAACTTGCTTGCTGGGGACTAATCGAGGCATTAAGGATCCCTTCTATGATGATGCGACACAATTAAAGGAATTTTTCTATTGATATTGAAGTTACTCGAGGAGGGAGGCCGGCCTCCGAATGGTCTAAGAATGAGATGATTGTACTCTATATTCTGTTAGGATCTTATTTCATTGATGTAGATCTTTGAGTTGGACAATGGTGATTTATTTTGGCACTTTATCAGTTGGATTTGAGTTCAGTTGTTATTGTATTATCCTTATTATATGATCTATTGTGGACATCTCCTTATGACTTATATCTATATTTATTATCATATTTTGCTTGTTAGTTGCCTTATTGCAGGTTTGGTGTTATGGGAGTATTGCAGTTGGTGTGTTAGGTTAGTTGGTGCTGTTTCAAAGCCAACTAGAGGTACTTTCTGAGTACCTATCATATTTTTAGTAGTCACCCTTGCTTTTTCTAAACTTTGTGTAGGTGTGGATCCTGGTATCGCCTTACTTCCTTTACAATGAATAGCCTGGGTTTCCAATTTTGAAGTACATATGAGGTAGCTGCTTATTGTCCTGATGGCACTTTGTGAAGTTTTTTATTTTATTCTTTTATTATATTTGAGGATGAGTACATTTTGAGACCAATGATGTATTTAATTTCAGCTCCATATATTTACTATATAGTGGCTTGTACACAATGACTCCTAATTTTAGGATGGTTTATTAGGTTGGATTATTTTATTGTACCTTCTCTTCTTCTCGCTGACTCATTATTTTCTTTATCTAACCTGGTAGTGTTATGCAGGATTACTTATCTAGGTGGCTTAGTATAGGTCCCACCACGACTTGGATTTTGGGTTGTGACAAGTTGGTATCAGAGCTCTAGGTTTGTAGGTCTCATAGTGTACAAGAAA
>JBDJHY010000094.1:1579334-1590201 GCA_039654485.1 Withania somnifera
GACAAGTTGAAATACAAACCAGAATTTATTACTGCATATGAACAAATAAGTAAATTTTATGATTATAAATCTAACCCACATATTCTGGGAAGCTCTAAAATGAGCAAATATCTCAAATACTTGTGTGGCGAAAATGTTAACTCTAGTATAGTTTTAAAATTAGACACAATGGAACCGTCTCTTATGCATGATAGAATTATGGACTCGAAACGCATACATGCAAAGGAGACTATAGAATAATGTCAATTATTAACATGACAAAGAAAAATACCTATTATTAATACTAAAAATGCTATTAATACTACTCAGGCTAAAACAGAAGGATCTAATCATTTCTGGAAAGGCTCAATGTAATTGAGATACATCATTTGGGATCATGTAGGTAAATTACATGAAACCCAACATATTACAGCCCTATGCAATTCAAATGCAGAAAGTCATATTACTATAATATGATTGACATCATCCGAGAAGAAGAAGATAAGAAGAAAATGACAAAATAATGAAGAAGAAATAACACAGATATCAGCGAGAAAAGACTTGCTGGAAAGAATTGTAGAAGAAAAGACTATAGATAACAGTTTCAGACAAGATATTGTTCAAAAAGTTATTACTATTTACTTTTTATCTTTTGTACTACTTCTAAAATAAGTATGTAATCAATAATGTAAGCAACTTTTTACTATTTTTGAAATAAGTATGTAAGCAGTGATGTAAGCACTCTTCTGAGGTTATCTATATAAAGACCCTCATTGTAACACGGAGAGGCAAGTTTGAAGTTTCAGAAAATTCATAAATAAATAAATTTTTCTTATATTTCCATATGTAGCTAAACTCTCTTTCTAGTATAAGATCCATTATACAAAGGATATCAATTCTTTAGATAAAAATATCTGATAAAATTATAAACCAAAAAAATTCACTTTACGAAATTACATTTAGAACCATATTAGTTTACAAAATCACATCTCTTAAGAATCTTGTAGTCTTTTGAGAAATCATTTGCTTCCAGGTCATTATTCCATTAAATTCAGCTGTGAAAAAAGAATTAGGAAAAATTAAGCCAAGAAAGTGATATCTCCGGTGATCTGAAGATTTGGTAAGAGGTATGCTTTTTTTTTTCTATATGAAATTAAGCCAAGGAAAGTGATATCTCCGGTGATCTGAAGATTTGGTAAGAAGTATGTTTTTTTTTTCTATATGCTTCTAATTATAATTCTTATAAGTGTATATTCCGTATTTATAGTTTTTATTAGAGTAGATCTCTCTACTAGTAGATATCATTAAGTATTGGAATTTTAGACTACTTAAAAATAAAAATAAACCAATTTGAAATATTAATTGCTTCCGTATTATATATTATTATCATTTTACTATTTATATTACTTATATACTATCAATATTTCATCATTTGTTAAGGTTAATAGATGAAAAAAGGTCCACTTCAAAAAATGATAACCTTGATCGTTCAAACGTACTCACTCTTATATAAAGAGAAAAAAGAATTAAGTAGAATAGAACAGAATTCAAAATTTGGTGAATTACAACAAATACTCCTATTTAGACATATGATACATTTTAAAATCAATAGCTGTATCACCTATTCCATGGAATCCTTGATTAATGTATAATGATGTTATTATTTTCCTCCAAAAATGAATTTAACAAAAAGATTTAAATAAAGTGAAGTGGATAAATGATAAGCAAAGTAAAATATTAAAAAAGAAAAAAAATGAATAGCCACTGGAAGAAATTTATTAATAAAAATTTAAATATATTTTATCAATAACTCGTGATTATTTTCTATTTAAGCTATAAAATATACACATATCAACAAAAATAAATTATTCTCTTTAAATACAGGTGTATAATTTTCCAGTTTTAAACAAAAGTTTTATACAAAATAAATTTACAAGGATTTTACACATAATTCAAAATCCATATTTCAAAAACATGTATTTCTCCTAAAATAAAAGGTACAGGTAGCATAATTTTTGAATAATTGCAGAACACATAAGTTTGGTTTTTAAATAAAAATATTATACCAAAAAAAAATTTAACATTATATTATCACTGTTTGTTTTATTTTAAAATACAAGGGGCCAGTTGAGTCAAAATGCAATAACCTTTACCCTAGAAAATTTCAGCAGCTCATTCTCTCTCTCTCTCGCGCGCGCGCGTGCGGTTCTTCAATGATTCGCCTCCAATTCTCCTCTCAATTACTTTGTTTTACAGGTAAACTTTTTTCATGTTTTTGGTTTAATTTATTATTATTTTTTGTGCTTTAGTTTTTATATTTTAATTTTTTTGCATTGATTTTGTTTTTTCTATGAAGAAGAGGAAATTTCAACGCTATTATTTGTTGATAGCTATTATGTATTTTTTTTTTTGTCGTCTCATTCTTTGTCAGTATATGATGTATTGGTAAATTATCAGTATATTATTTTTCTTTGGCTTGAGAGTCCCGGAAACGGCCTTTCTACCTGACGACTCGTGTAGTATGAATTTGTACATTCCACCCTCCCAGACCCACTATATGGGAATATATTAGGTATGTTGTTGTTGTTGGTTTTTTTATTCAGTCGAGCTTCTTTCTTTATTCTAGGGTTATGGGTATGTGAGTGATTTTTTTTATCTGTTGACGTCTGAATTTTAAGTAATTAGGATAATGCTAGTTGTGTATAGAACATGTTTGATAAGATGTCAATTTGAAAAATCATGCTTATGTTTTGGGAATTTTGTCAGTATGTGTATTATGCGTACAAATTGTAATTTCAAACTTAGTTGCTCAAATCAAACAAGCATAATCAACAGCAAACAATTGACTGTTAGTGTTTACACTTCACTGATAATTGACGAAATTAGCGAGCATGCCAACCAAAAGATTGATATTGGAGAAGCACCTTAAAGAGTAAGGGATCGTTTGATAGCTGGTTAGAGTTATGCACCTATTAGTTATACATGGATCAGTTATGAGGGAATCTATGAATTGAATTATTTTATATAGTGTTTAGTTATTCCATCTTTTATCCAACATAAAATATATAGAGATTCTCTTATAGATTCTATGTGTATTAGTTATGCGTGCTTCTAAATTACAAATCAAACATCATGTTAATTTTATACATGAATAATTTACTTCCACATCATCTGCCAAACGTGGTATTACCTGCATCGCATCTTTAGCTAACATAAGAGGAGAGAAGTTGAGGTGAGATTAGATGGGACTACAGTAACAATTTAGATATCTAGTCTTCTTGTTTCGAGTGAATAGAATGAGAGAGTCGGATGGTGGATGAAGATGTTACTCATAGGATTAAATTGGAGGGTTGAAATGGAGAAGTGCTACTGGGGTGTTATGTGATAGAAGGATATGTACCAAAGTGAAAGTAAGTTCTATACAATAGCTATAAGACTGGCTATGTTATATGGCTGTGAATGTTGGGTTGCTAAAGTCAGCATATTCACAAAGATGCAGATGCTAAGATGAAACTGCGGTCATATAAGATAAGAAATGACCACATTTACCAGAAGTTGTTAGTACAACACAACGATTATAAATGCGAGAAGGTCGCTTGAGATGCTTTGGACAGGTTTATGCATCAACTATAGATGCATCAGTCCATAGGTGTGAAAAAATGGTAAAGGTATGGGTTAGACTTAAAATCACATGGATGGAAGTGATCTCGAAAACCTCTGAGTGCTTGGCATCAATAGAGACTTAGCTAAAGACAGGACACAATCGAAGAAAAAGATCTACAGTTGATAGTCACTAGTTGAGGATACATTTTAGACTTGTATGGAAGTTGTATTTTTCTTATTATTACTATTTAGATATATTTTTAATGTATTTTTTAATTTTGTTTTATTTTTTATGATGATGATATGCTATGAGCTTAAATGAAGAAATGACGATTCATATATCCAATCCAATTTGTTTGGCATTGAGGTGTAGCTGTTCCTGATCTAAGTATTTAGTGTGTGTGTGTTTGTTTGTTAAGATTAAGAAGTATAAAAGCTAGTGCTTTTTAGTCACTGAAAGATTTGAAATATGTGATTTTAGATTTAGTTTTTAAAGCTACGCTTGTAAGTATTTAGTATGTGCGGTTGTTTCAATTGATGCAGGATGGATAGGGTTTGCATCTATATTGCTTACAATGGCAAATGGACTTCAGATTACAAGTATTTGGATCATGAAATCAAATTAGTTCTTGTGAATGATGGGATAACATTTGAAGGTCTCGTTGAGAAGATTTTTCAGGTTCTAACACTGAAAATGGGTGAGATTAAAGCAAATATTTGGTTTGACACAAATCTAGAAACAAGCAAAGGAATGCTAGTAACAAATGATGAGGAAGTTACTACTTGCATCTATTTGCTGAAAAATGATCCGAATTTCAAGACTTCCCGTTTCATTGTTGATACTGCAGAAAGCAATTCTTTGTCCGTAGTCAATATTGTACAACAAGAGGAAATGCAGCTTGAAAGAGATGAGGCATTGATACCAGTTGAGCCAATATCAGAGTTTGAATCTCTGGAAACAAAATCTTCACATGGTATGAAACTGAGAAAAAGGCCTCGGCAGAACAGAAAATTATCAAAAAAGAGAAAAAGGTCAAGGAGTAAAAGAGATGATTCGCCGAGTGTGATTTTGAGAGAAAATGCTTCATTAGATGAAATAGTTGTGGGATCTCTGTTTTCAAACAAAGAATGTTTAAAGAAATGTTTCACAAATAGTGCTATCAGACACCACTTCAAATTCAAGACCATTAGATCAACCAAAAAAAGATATTATCTGAAGTGTTATGATGACAAATGCCATTGGTTACTGCATTCTTCACGGATCAATGATTCTGCATTTTTCAAGATTTGTAAGTATGTAAAAACCCATACTTGCTCAGCTGATGTGCTTAAACCTGACCAACAACGGCACGCAACATCAAGGGTCATATCTGGTTACATCCGTGAGCTTCTACCTGAATATGAAACAGAAATGACGCCAAATTTTGTCAAGGAAGAAATGAGAAAGAGATATGGACTGAACATTAGTTACCACAAAGCATGGCGTTCGATACAACTAGCTTTTGATGTAAAAAATGGAAGTCCTGAACAGCACAATGAATTGCTTCTGTGTGATCCACAACAGCACAATGAATTACTTCCATATGAACTAGAACAGAACAACGAATTGTTTCCATTTGAGCCAGAACAGAACAATGAATTGCTTCTGTTTGACCTAGAACAGAAAAAAGAATTGCTTTCATCTGAACCAGAACAGAACAACGAATTGCTTTCGTCTGAACCACAAGTGAAGGAAGAATTGCTTCCATCTGAACATAAACAGAACAATGAACTGCTTCTGTCATAACCCGAAGAGAAGAAAGAATTGCCTCCATCTGAACCAAAACAGAACAACGAATTGCTTCCATTTGAAGAAACAAACCTTGGAAGGGATGGTCAGACTCAAACCATACAGGGTCTGACAAAGGTGTAGCATGCCATATATTCCTTTCCGAACTGGGAATTGTGAGCTGCTATTGGTCTTGATGTGAGCTCTGGACACAATAATTTATATCATAGTTATTCTGGCACTACCTACTCAAGATTTAACTGTTGTACAAAGGGAAGTGTAGTGAGTTACACTTTATTAGGTTTATTATATTTACTTTTTAATATAATAGTTTGACAGAATATGTTTCTGGTACATATTTTCTTTCCTAACTGCGGCTGAATATGATAAGGGAGTGGGAGATAATCGTCCAACTTTTGGACGTCACTCATTTGAGATGGGAAACACTTCCATTGAACATATGTTGAAAGTATGATGAGAACACATGTTTTCTTTCCCAACTGCGGCTGAATATGATAAGGGAGTGGCAGATAATCGTCCAACTTATGGACATAACTCATTTGAGATGGGAAACACTTCCATTGAACATGTGTTTATGATGAAAACACTTCATTGAACAATTGTTGTTTGGAAGAGCAATGGCTGCTCTACAGTCAAGATTGTCATGTCATGGTGGCATAACGTAGCCAAGACAGCTTAATTGCCTGGTATCATAAACATAATTCATCATCCTACCTTTGTGTCTATATGCTTATGCTTAACTATCATTGTTATGAGAGCCTTTTGGGACGCTACTGCCAACTCTGTTCACGTAAAGCGATCAGGAGGACAAGTTTTTTATGGCCCAATACAAACCAAATTCAACCACCTCTGGAAAAAGCGCAACATATCCTCCAGAAATCTTCACCAATTGTTTCTGTGAATGGCCTTTTTCTTATTTCTCTTAACTTATAGACTTTTAAACAACGATTTTAAAAACTTGAAACAAGCTAAAAAGTTTGTCAGAAAGCATTGCCTTCAAGCTAAGACCCATTTGACCACAAAATTATCCATTTTTTCTTGAAATGATTTCACTTTATTTGAAAATCAATATTTGGTCATGAAAGATTCTAATGACCCGATTTCTCAGGTCCTGATGACGTCTAGTACTCACATATAGGCAAACCAACCCTGCAGCCCAGAGCGGCAAGCGGCAGGCTACTATAGTGAATAAGGTTACGCACAGTAAAGGAAAGCAAAAAATGATGAGAGGAAGATTAGATAAGAGAAGCAACATAAAGTAAATACAGTTCGACAAACCATCCTAAGACTTGGTACCAGTGTATACATGACCCACTACAGAATACAGAGTACAGAATATACAAAAGTACAATGTAGGACCCGTCTTTGAAGCACAAAAGACACAAATTACAGCCTGAAGAGATGCAGACAACTTTGGAAGTCTGGAACTCACCGTGTATCTCCTAGAATCAACAGCGAGTAGGCACGATCAACACTATCAACGATGGTGGCTCGTATTAGGATCTACAAAGGAAGATGCAGAGTGTAGTATGAGTACTAGTCGCCGAAGCAACGAGTACCTAGTAGGCTTCAAGGGTCCACTGGATGCATAATAGGTATAACTACAGTAAATAGCAAGAAAGTAAAGGAAAGTAGGTCACACAAGTAAGTAAGACAACATAGGAAGCTACCTATACAAACAGGAGCAAGGAAGACAGATATCAAGTAAATACCGTTAACTATGACAACGAAGCAAAAACTTAGGCAAAAGAAGAACATTCTCGAGGTCCTTGCAGTAACAATAATAATAAGGAAATAGGTAATAAGGGTAACAAGAAAGACTACGGGGGAAGGGGCGGTATATACTAGTAACCTCAATGACATAGAAGAGGAATGATACAATAAGTATAAATGCGCACAGATAAATCCATTAGATAAGGATCATTAATAAATACAACTAACAAATAACTACAAATATGAATAATAGTAAATACGTGTAAAATTTCTTCCAAGCCCCCATAAGAAAGGAAGATAAAAACAAGGCACACTTACCCTTTCGGTCCCCTATATAACTAGAGAGTTCATACAGAAAACAAGTGCAGTAAAGTAGCACAATAATGATGCAACCGTTTCTATGTACGCCTCCTCTTCTAGTACCCGTAGGCCTAGCAGACCTATGAAAGGGCTTAGTCTTGCATATCCCTACAACGTCATATACCCCCCCTTTGGTCGCACACAACCAATAGACAGGGTCCATGTAGGTGTGCTAACCACATACCTATCTCTAGTGGCTTAACAAATCTCATGTCTCGTTATCACAATGTCTCAATAGATCAGTATCACAATATCTCGGTATCTCGATACAACAATGTCTTAATATCTGAGGAACCAACATATCTACTCAATAAACGTGGTATAGTAAGAAAAGGTTGTACTCACTGTCTGAAGCCAGGTCGGAACTCAAGCATCAGCAATTATCGAATGCCAAGTTGTCAAGCTTGGGCTAAAACAAGTAGAAAAGGAGTAAATTGGGTGCCTGACGCTTGGCAGGGTCTAAAACAAGTTCAAAATCGCTTATTCATTAACAATTATCAGAAAATCCCATTTTACCATTTTTAGTCTACTGTAGCTAGTTATACATGAAAACAAGCCTTTAAGGCCATAATATCTTAGAAAATGGTAATACCAACTCGCAACCTAAGGGTATAATAAGTCATGAACCGAATATCTTAGACATATGCGTTGTATGAATGCATGATCCATAATCAATCACTACAACTATCATGCTTCCCTAAACAGGCTTAGTCTACAGCTAACAACACACAATAACCAGCCTAAACCTGAAAACAAAACACAAAAAACCAATGTAGTTTTAACGGTATATTTATGTCTATTTCGAAATTGAGCTAAAATTTGTGTCTAAAATAGACTTGCAGGACTCGTTAACTGGACCCGAAATAAAAGTCATCACGGACTTTCCAGCAATACCAAAAACTTATACTCATAAAATGAGCACAATTCAATGGGGAATTGGGCTCAAAATCACTCGGAGAAGAAAATAACAAAAGTGCAGAACTTTACAAATTTACAAGAATTAAACAGAGGGTCAACGTTCCAAGAATGAAGGGAAGATAATCGCCAAGATGAATTATACCTCAAGGTGCAGCAATAATCCCAAATCACCAGCTAACACCACAGAATTTACCAAGAATTAGTAAGAGTCAAAATGGAGGAATGCCATGGCTTATGGAAAAATCATGGTAAAACAAGTGTTTTACCAAACGATAATTAAAATGCAAGAATGGTATGAATTTCTACCAAGAACTCAAGTGGGGAGAGAAGCTAGAGTGAGAGATATTTGAGAATTTGGATGAAAAATTAAAGCGCGCAATATATATACTTCCAGGGAACTGTTCATCGCATTTGCGGTCCTCAAGGAAAGTTACTTGTAACACCCCAAACTCTTGAGCCATAGCTTGAATCATTTTACGCATATGTTTAGACCCGAGTCAAATACTTTCCTATTTGAAAATGAGTGTCAAGACATTTAACTAAGTGTATAAAGAGTGTTGGGGTGAATTAAGGTCTTAAGGAACCCCAAACTCAAGTTGAATTCCAAACTTCCTTACCAGATTAGTTTTCGTAGAAACTCAATCATAGGTCAACTTTAAACGATCATAAATCCAAAAACATAAGGAGTTATGATGCCCATGACCTATCAAATTAAATATCTTTGAGTTCTCTTTCCAACATTATAGACCGCATGTCATTTCAAGTTCGTAGTAAAACATTATAACCTTTTTACCAAGCACTATAAAGCTGTCTAAAGTGACGCCCAGGACGACGCTCTGTCGTCGGCTCAGCGACCCGTCGAGTAGAGCCGATATTTTCAACTAGAAACTCCCTAATTCTGCCCAAATCACCGGAGGGGTCCGTCAGTCTATCGAGGCTTCGGCGGGTCGTCGGAAGTGTTTTTTTCATCTTTTATTTGAGAAATTGAGGGGTAGTTTGGTTCTTTCACTTTCTAGTGTCCCACACGCATTTTTAAACACCCCAAAACACTATTTTTCAAGATCAAAATCTATTATTAACCTCTAAAACTCCATCATCTTCTCCCAAAAACTCAAGAACAAGGAAAAATGATTTTCAAATTCCACGCCCTAAGAAGTTTCAAAATCAAATTCTTTTTCAAGAATTTTTTTTCCAAGTATGTAGGAATTCAATTGGAATTTTTTTCATTCCTATGTCAAAACTTCATGAATTTTATGAAATTTAAGTTTATGATTAGGGTTATGAATTCACTTTTAATTCCTTCCATATTTAAGCAATTTTTCATGATTTCTTGAACCTTTTTATTCATGATTACGATATTTATGCATATATATCGCCACCATAACTATGTTGCCACCATAGGTCTTTATGTACCCAAAAACACCCAGGCAAATTTTCAGGATCCTTAGTTATGAGATTCTAACTTTGGCCAGTTAGAGCAGCCTTTTTAGTGCGTGTGTACGTCACTGAACTTCATGTTAGGTCACGTGATTTTATATGTCGGTTAAGAGAAACTCTCAACTAAAGAAGCTAAATAATCACATTTTTCTTATGATATGAGTTTTATTTGTCCTTCCCAAAGGAATCTAAAGTTACATGTTTCAGACGTTTAATATAAATTTACTCATTATGCATTTACTATGGTTTCGTAAATTCTTACTTAAGATGGCTTCATCGTTGTTAAATTTTAGGTCAGTTTATACTTTGACTTTATTGCATTTCTACATACTCAGTACCTTTCCTGTACTGGCTGCATACTTCTATTGCCTACATTTTTCATGTGATGTATATACAGGTATCATTCTCATGTTTGTGGCTCAGAACTTCCTGCCACAAGATCAATAGTGATGAGTCCTCTTTATTTCGGGGGCTCTGATAGTATTATTTCCTTATGCCTTCTATTTCAGTTTTTGGGTTAGTGGGGGGACTTGTTCCAGCGCAAGTGTTATTCATGTTAGAGGCTTTTAGACAAATGTATTACGATTATGTTGGCCCTTCGAGCCACACTTTAAGTTTCTATTAACTTCTTTCTAAATGGATGAATTACTCTTTGTTCGAAAATTTTCATTGAAGTCTTAACGGTGCTTATGTATGTATGTCAAGGGTTGACTTGGAACTCTCTTAAGTACCAAGTCCCGCACAGGGTGTAGGCTCGGAACTTGACATTATACTTCGCCTTCGTGGCATGGTCTGCATTCGCAAAAGTTAAGGAATTTGGACCTTGGCATTCGCGATATAAGGACCGCGCTCGCGAAGCACACGAAAGATGGACCTTCGTGTTCGCGGCCAAGGACGCATTCGCGAAGAAGGATTTTGGCTACTCCAGTAGCTGTTATAACAAAAAAACCAGTTAAAATAAACTCCTAGTGCACCCTCAGAATGGTTAGAAATTCAATACACACAAGAAAATAATGCTAACAAATTAGAAACGACATTTCAGACTTAACAACAAAGTCAAAATAATGT
>JBDJHY010000094.1:1590301-1604660 GCA_039654485.1 Withania somnifera
ATTATTCTAGATATTAAAAAATATATATAATATAACCAAACACAACTTCATCTTCAACTTCAACTCTATCAATTTCAAATGAAGTGAAGAATATCTGAAATCCATCCTCAAACACCTACTAAAATTCGGTAAGTTATTTAAACATTAGACAACTATCTAATGTTTTGTTGTTAAAAAATATATAAGCAAATCTAATACATATTCTCACCATTTTCTTCAACGTAACCGTGTTGAATTAAACACTTGGCATAAACCCCACATAAAAATGTGGTGCTAACACCCTATGTTCCCTACATAGAATTCAGTCTTAGCTCAGTACTTAAAAGAAATTTCAAAATTTGGCTAAGTCATGTTCCATGTGAGGGTTCGCGGACCGTGGAACCCATTCCACGGACCGTAGACCCAGTCGTTCCTACATTCCACAAGCCAATGAACGACTCGCGGTACAGAGGATGAAAAAGAGGTCTCTCAAGCCACAACCCATTTCACAGACCATGAAGTAAATTGACAACCCGTCGTTCGAGCACGGTTTTAAGGGAACGAATTGAACTACCTATTTCGGAGGGGAAGAACAAGCCATTCGACGGGGAGATTTTGAAATTCCAGAGGCTTGGTTCGATCAAGCCACTGAGTATTAGAAACAGGCTATAGTGCTTACTCTCGGTAATTATATTGAAGCGCATAATTGGTTGAAGATCACGATCGAATCCACCGTAGATACCCGATAGATCTTTACAAGGCAGACTAAAATAAAAGACGTCGAGGCGTGTGAAATCATCCAACAAAATTCTTCAGTTCACGATCTATTCCATGAACCGTGGAATGAATTGACCATTCATACTGCACATTTGTGGAGTGTAAGCAGAACATGGTAAAATTATCCCCAGGACCACGACCTGGTCCATGAGTCGTGGAACGCATTCGACGGACTGTGGATTGGTCTGTGGAAACCCATTTCCCAGATTTTTAGTGAATTGACCTAGGGGTAAAATAGTCATTTCATTATCCTCTTATGTCCAATACGACCTTTTTTTATGGTGGTTAAAGGGTGTTTTAATATTAGTCAGTATTATTTCCCCAAAACCATCAACCACTCCTCAGACTTGGAGAAAAAGAATTTCTCTCAACAAGCACTCAGGTTTCTTCACTCTGAGTTCCAAGCTCGGGCTTCCACACAAGTCTTTGCTCAAAAAATCATCCTAAACCAGGTACATAGGTGTTGAATGAAGGTTTCGTTCACCTACATGCCCAAGGTTTCAAAGTTTTCAAGAAGTTTTATATTAGTTTTGAATTAGGGTTCAACCTCGTTTTATGGACTTTAGATTTTTATTTTGTATGAGTCACTTATGATATTTACTCTTACACTTATGCTTGTGTTCATAATTTATCATCTTTACATGTGAGTATGGAGCATGATTTGGCATGAATTTCACATAACTTTGTGAATTTCTAAATGCATTGCCAAATGACCCTATGATTCCTCAGTCTCATGAAATATGACTTTAGCATTATGAACATACATGAAATTTCTATAACCCATGATTTTAGCATGAACACATGAAATGGAGCTCGGCTCAAAAACAGTAAGTCTCTTTCTGATTAGCCATCAAGAATCAGGAGTGAACTTCGAAATCTAGAAATGTCATAGTTATGTATAGGCATCAGTACAAGACATAGTTTCATAGGATTATTTAGCACCGAGTGAGCAAGGGTTCTAGATAATCCAAGTTTCATAAATTCATTGTCAACATAGGTTTGCCTTTATGGCCTTCAGGATCCTTATGTTATAGCTTTAACTTTGGCAGGTTAAAGCAATATTTTTCGGTGTGGGTGTATGATACTAGACTCCATGTTTGCTCATAGCATGATTTATGTCGGTTACGAGAAACTCCTATTGCATAAATTTATGATTTAGATAACTTATAAGTGCTCAGACCCAACAATTTTCAGACAGTTTACAATATTTTACACTTGTAGTTAAATTCTATTTTCAATTTCGAGCTATGTTTATGGATTGAGGTCTTTGCACTATATTTTGGACTTATGTCTTCAAATTTTGACTTCATCATTGATAGTCCGTTTTTCAAAGATAGTCCAAATTTGCTCATGATTATGCATTACTCACATACTTAATACATTTAAAATACTGATCACATACTTGTTTGCTTTATTATCTCATAATGCAGATCCTGACATCTCTTCTCATGCTGGCGGTTAGCTTAGACATTTACATTCAGCGATCAATTGGTGAGTCCTCATTACTCGAGGACCAGGCAGTAGAGGTGGCAAAATGAAACCCAACCCGACCCAACCCGTTTAAGTTTGGCTGGTTATTGACCCGTTCGTTTATTAGCTCAACCCGTTTTGACCCGACCCATTTCAACCCGTTAAAAATTAGATAATGTAAAATTTTATCAAAATATTGTAAAAGTGTTTTTTTTTTTTTAAAAAAAATGATATGATATATGTAGTCATAATAATGAAAAAAATAATTTTGGTAGGTACTAAATTACTTTAAAAGAACAAACAAAACAACTAAAATTTAGTAAAAATGAACGGGTTGGGTTATAACCCGTTTTGAACTCAACCCATTTTGACCCAAGCATGTTTGGGTTGGGTTAGGTCTTAACCCATTTTGATCCGCCCTAATTTAACCAAACCCGCCCAATTACCACCCCTATAGAACAGTCATCTTCTTTGTCATTTTAGTTTTGTTTCGGTATTTCAAAGTTAGCTAGGAACTTGTCCTAGCAACTCACTATCTATGTTTAGAGGCTTTCCGGACAATAGTTTGTTCTAGTATTAATCTTGTGAATTAACATGTATTGATATTGATTTAGTAGTGCCTGCTTGGATTTCTATTAAGCTTCCTCTCAGTTATATCTGATGTTTTAGTCATGTGCATGCACCACGAGTTAGCTTAGGGATATTTGTGATTCTAAGCATGACATTTTGTCCAAGGTGTAGACTCAAACCGTGACATATTATCACGATAGCTCACATGAATCAAAGTATTGAATCCAAATGTTTACACTCCTTTGATACCATATAAGATAAAATTAACTTTGGATATGGAATGCATTACACCCTATCATTCATTAACTTTGATACTACAACAGAACCTAAAACCATGGAGATCACTTATCTGTTTATACATTTTTACACACAAGGGAGACGATCTGATGCTATATAGTATAAGAGAACAGAACCCACATAACTTGACTAGACAGGAGTTAAATGGTCAAAAATAACAAGAGGATAGATCCAGGAATCCAGCATAGTTTCAGGGTATGACTTGCTTCCTTGCCAAAGTTCTTCAAAAAAATATTTCCAATATCTTGTGTGCACGACTGATCATTTCCTCAACAAAATGCCACAATGCTAATGCTGAAGATCATGTTGTCACCCAACAGGAGATGAGCACTTCCAGATTTCACCTACTTGAGCTGGGTCCTTTGATCTTTGCTTTACTAACCTCCTGCATATTGCAACGTTCAATGGCATTAGTGATTACATAAATTCGAATGGTGAAAGTTGAAGTGTTCAACTCCAAAGGAGAGTACAGCGTCTTTACACATCATGGCTGGGAGACTTGTTCGAGCAAAGTCCTGTTGCTTAAAACAAATATCTTTTGAGGTGAGATTTGTCAAACAGTTCTAATTGGCTTTATGATGGCATTTGGACAAACCCCAAATGTTTTTACTAGCTTGCAGATTCCACCCAAACTTATAGGAAAACTTAACTGGCTTGCATCTCATATGTGAAAGACCAAAATTGATATGAAAACCAGATTTTCAGTCGGCTCAATCAAATATGTAAACCAGATAATTCAGTATATACATTTTTTGCCCGTTTGTTTATATTTCTGTATATACTTTCCTTTATCAAAACAATCCCATTTCACTAATCAAGTTATGGAAAAGATTTCACTGATGGTTTGACATTATAAAATTGAATCTGAAAAACAACTCTTTAAGAAAGAAATTAGTAAGTTTGTTTCAGAGAAATCACATCAATCTAAATGTATTTTACAATATTAAGAACACTCTTGCGTATCTCCAAGTACTTGAGACATAGTACTTTAACGTTTCAAGGGAAAGGGTAAAGCAAAAATGAGATGAGAGATAAAAATGCAAAGCAAGTCAAATAATAGTTTTAACTACTTTTGGTAGCAATTATTTTTGCTTATTTGATTAAGACAATGAACCATGGTGGTGCTCATGATATGAATAAATTATCTTCATCTTCATCATCAAGGTGTGAGGAAATATGAAGAATTTAAGGACTCCAACTGTTGCAATATATATATATATATATATATATATATCACAAGTTGGCAGTAATAGTTATCTTATAGTTAGTTATAGATCATTATTGTAATTTCTTGATTGTTTTGATGTTACTTCTCTTTTACTTCTTGGATCATTCGATAATTCTCATGGAACTATTAACAATCATTTGTCAAGGTTGGAGAGATGTTGAACCAAAAAAGAAGAAAATAAATCAGATTAGAGAAGTTAAAACTGAAAACATAAAGCCAGGTTTTGTAATACCTCCTTCCATTTATCAGTTGATCTATCAGTTCTCAATCCAATAGAAGCTCTGATAGAATTGACCTTTTTCTTGTCCATGCCAGCATCTTTAGGTGCCCTGCTCAAAAATAAAGTTTAACTTCTCAACGAAAGCAAATGAATTGCAACTCTAAAACTGATAAGTGGGATTGCACATAATTGAGGCCAGAATAGCTATGCGAATGTATGTGTTTAATCCTCTCTACCAGGAATAGAAGCTTTACAATTCTGTATTTGAAGAGTAACTACATAAATAAGGATAATAATCGCGGGATAAATTTTGATATTAACTTTAACTCATGTTTGGGTTGAGGTATTAGCTAATCCCGGAATTATTTTATGTAACTATTTGTACTAAAATGGTGGGATTACCATCTCATATAGAAGGTGGGATAAAATAATCTCATCGGATATCCTTGCTTATCCCATCCTGCGTACCAAACAACACCTAAGAGTTTGCAGAACAGGAGACAAAGCGGAGTGCTAAATGAAGTACTCATTCGACAACTCTCAATTAGTTAAAAGTACCATAGGATTATAGAAGCATACTTGAACAATAACAAATGGAAATTCTTCCATACAGACTTATTCCTGCAGTCAGTCTAAGCAATTTCGAAATACTGCTCAATGATCATTCAGGAGGAAAAGGTAATACACAATACTAAGCTAAAGAGATACAGAGGAAGGTGTGGACCGACATTACATTCGCGTATGAAGGTAGATCTCTCAAAAAAGAATGACGCCTCTATGTACAACCTTATTTGCATTACGTTTGTCTAGGGGAGGAAGGGAAAGGAGGAGATGAAAGTTCTGAAGATAGATAAGATAGACAAGGTCCCCATAGAACCCCTCATTTAGTTTCGACAGACATTTAACTTCAGAAACCATAATCCCTCCCTTAAGGGCCAGCGGCTACTACTAGTGTAGGTTTTGGATTGTTAAAAAGGAAAAAGGGAAAAGGAAAAGAAGTTCAACAAAATCTATAGTTCAAAAGTTTAAGTAATAACTTGAAATTAAAAAAGAAGACAAAGAAACCATCCGGAATCCCTCTTTGAATTCAAGAAATAACAGAAAGCGTTGACCATAATCAGAAGGATCACAAGAGAATCTCTGAGATCTTACCCTGATGATGAAGAGGTTGAACAAGTCCCCGATTTGCCTTTTAGAGTAATTACCTTATCTGGTATCTTCCTTAATCTGTCATTGAAGTAAACAATTATTTGCACGTTTCAGATCTAAATTCCTTAATTAACAACTGGCCATAAAATACTGGTCATGTTAATGTACAAATTTTCATCTGTATTAAATCATAAAAAGGGCATCCTGGCGCACAAAGCATCCCGTGTTCATGCACGATGCAGGAAGGGCCGCACCCCAAGGGGTGCGATATAGACAGCCTACCCTAAGCAGGCACTCTTGCTGCTTCCACTGCTCGAACTTGTGATCTATAGGTCACATGAAAACTGCTTTATTTGTATGATATAATAGAATAAGAAAAAGAAATTCAATGTCTGTTGTGCAGAAAGTCCAACTATGTCTTTCCAAATGGAGATGTTTGTCCTTAGCAGTGTTATCAGAGGCAAGTAAAGACGACAAGTGCCTTCTGGGGCTTAAGTGCAAAACGCTATTGAAGCATGAGATTTAGTGAAGAAAGGCGCAGATGAAGAAAAGAACATGTATGTGTGTGGATGTGGCTGTTGGTATGGGTATGGGTGTGGTTGGGTGTGAGTTGTGGTGTTTAATGCAAATACTAACATATCTCCTCATACATAACTTTTGTGACAAGTCAAGTCAGCTAATCTAATCAATCACTGCGTGTAAAACTTTGACAGGCAACAACTTTTCTTCATTCTCTGTTACAACAAATGAAAGTCCCCTCCTGACAGTCTTCCTCATTATTCATTTGGCACAGGAAAACCCAAACATTTATAAATGTGTTCCTCCCCCAAACTCCTTCCATAACAGAAGTGCAAAACCAACTTTTAAGACAAGATTGGTGCCTGATGCATATGTCAATTTACCTAAGAAAATTTCTGAGGCAACTTAGTTGAAATGCATAAGAATAATATCTCGTATTCCTCTTTCATTATGAAAGTCAAATACATAGAATAATCACGACAAAAAAATTGTAGGCAAGAGGCAAGCAATTGAATTACCTCTCACTCTCCTTCTGAGTCAGAGAAGTTGAAATCTTCTGCTCAGATCCCTTTGACAACACCTAACCAAAAACAAATAGAAGCAAGCAGCTAAATACATAGTGAAACATTAAGGATTATACATGAAAAATAGAACTTTGAGGACTAGATAGGTAAGTTGGAAGAAGAACCCATCGAGAAACAAATATATTTGAATAATGAACCTGATCTCGTCCACCATCTGTCATATCTCCAGTAGATCTTCCTTGGGTAAAACTGCTCTGGAATGCCTTAAATGCTCGTTTGACAATATCCTTGTCCCCCATCTTCTCCATGAACAAAGATTTTCTCGTTGTATCAGTAGAAGCTGTACAGTTTGGGTAATTCAGACTGAGAGACATGTGTAATGATGTAGGAACTACTCTCTTTTTCCCCAGTAATGGAGAATCTACGCTCCTTTGCAATGTTACACCATTCAATATTTTGTTTGAGGATTGCAAAGACGTTGCACCGTTTAACTTTTTGTTTGAGGATTGAGAAGGTGTTGCTCCATTCAACTTTTTGTTTGAAGATTGAGAAGGCGTTGCTCCATTCAACTTTTTATTTGAGGATGGACAAGGAGACACAAATGACCCAGGAACTAGTTTCTTGCGTTGTGCTAAAGGAGTATTGTTACTTCTTTGAGTTGACACCCCAGTGACCTTATTTTCTGATGGTTGAGGTGGACTAATGACCTTAGAAGTTGATGACAGCTTAGATGTTGGAGTGGAAATTCTTGAGGATTTTGTCACAGGTGATGTCAGTTTCTTCTTCGTTCCAGCAGATACCCGAACCTCTGTGGATTGTACCTAAACACGAACAAGAAAAATTTCATAAATAATAGGGAAGACATAACAGAAAAAAAAAAGGAGAAAAAGAACAGGATAATAGGAACTCAAATTGATAAGATAACTTGGAAGTACCAATAGCCAAAAAGTTCCAATATATCACCTTTCGAGGCGCATCCTTTACATTTGAATTAGGGGTCCTGTTTTTCTTAATAGAAGATTTTTGTGCTTCGACACCCGCTTGTAGAGTCTCTACTCCAGTATCTTGACATCCTTTTTCAGGATTCTGCTCTTCAACCTTAGTTAGTTCTCCTTGATCACATCTCCCCGAAATAGTTTCTCCCCTAATTTTAGTAACCACTAAGTTATCACATTCCACATCAACAGAAATATCATCACTTGACTCATGGATCCCCAATATAGTTCCTTCCTTAGTTTCAGAATCCTTAGACTCATCAATTCGTGACATAGTTAGTTGCTTAGCTTTGGTAAACAATAAGTCATCACCCTCCACATCAATAGTAATATCCTTCTTCGGCTCATCCACTGCATCAATATTTTTGAAATCTAACTCTGGCATTTGCTGCTTAACGACCGAAAATCTTTCAGCATTGGATGAACTGACATCATCATCAGAGGTTCCATTTTCTGTCTTATCTCCAGATTTAGGCTCAGCTATTTCTGGAAGCAGAGGTTCCATTT
Organism: Withania somnifera; assembly: GCA_039654485.1. Lineage (NCBI taxonomy): Eukaryota > Viridiplantae > Streptophyta > Magnoliopsida > Solanales > Solanaceae > Withania > Withania somnifera. The sequence goes on from JBDJHY010000094.1 coordinate 1,598,537, forward strand.
TCTGTCCTACTTGCTGTGTTTCCTCCTCTAATTGTTCCAGCTTCTTAGCAGCAATCTTCTTGTAGTGTGCCTCGAAATAGGCCTTCTTCTGAGCTACTGATCCAGGTGTTGAACACTTTTCAACATCTTCCAGATATTTACTAGGGGAGAAAGATGACCATTTCTCCCAAGAAAGTGCATCATTCTCAAACTTTCCAAAAGAAACTGACACTTCAAGTGTAGGACGAGACACAACAGACTCACCCATCTGCTCATTAAAACCAAATCTAAGACGTTATACACTCAAACAAGAATAACAATGGAAAGTCGCAAAGATTACAAACAACAACACCATACCCAATGTGATCCCACAAAAGTGTTTGTGGGGTTGGGGAGGGTAGAGTGTATGTACACCTTACTACCTTGGGAGGTAGAGAGACTGTTTCCGATACCCTCAGCTCAAGAAAAAAGAATTAAAAGGAGAAAAGAAGTTGTCTTGACACTGTGCTATAGAAATCATGTCAAAGCATGCTGGAAAAATAACAAAACTAGGACAAAATAACGCGTTGGTCGAAGTACAAGAAACAACACATAATAACAGACATCAAAGAACAAGTAACTACCCTGAGAAATACAACCAAAAAGACTAAAAATAAGATCTATGAATCAGCAATTATCAACAAGACAACATACTCAAAGAAACATCTATTTTAGTGATGAAAACAGAAAATTGTACCTTGTGCTTGGCAGCAGGAGTTTCCACAATGGATTCACCCACCAATCTAAAAAGCTACCACAAGATTTCACACAATATACATATCATAGCCTGAAACAAGCACAGGGAAGGCAGTATATCAAGAATGAGAAAAAGTAAATTAAAGAAAATGAAAGATATTTGCAGTCACAAGCAATGTGCTGTATTTTCTACTGAACCCCCTTCTTGTCTTACTTGTGGCATTATCCATACCGCTTTTTTACAGTTATTTTTATTTTATATTATTTTATTGTTGAAAAAAAACACAAAGAAAATTTGTCAGCTTATGGATCTTCTTGAAAATTTCCAAAGATCCTAACTTTAATCATCAAGATTAAAAAAAAAACATACATTAATTAAAATTTGCATACAAGAAGGTACAAAAAGTATGTACCATCTTTTTACTACAAAAAGAGATAGAAAAGTTGCAATCTTTGGCAAGAAAAAGTATCAAAAGTGAGTAAAGATTGATACATCAAGTCAAATACTTTAACGGGTTGGTGGTGAAATCTTGAAAAAGTTTAGTGATAACATGATGACAAATCTAGCAATAAACTAGAAAAATTAAAAAAAGGGGTCTTACCAAAAAGACTTAAAATGCAATGGGTGAATGGAAAAAGACAGGGAAACAAGATAATGATGAGATGAGGGGGGTGAGGAAGAGAAGAGAGGAAGATGTAAAAGGAGGCCCACTGAGTGAGAGAGTACAGAAAGTAAGAGAGTGAAGTTATGATGGATCTTCAAAGAACAATTCAATAAATCAATAATAGAGGCGCTTAAACGACTCATTGAACAATATTTTTGAGTAAGTTTTCTGTTGAAGAAGTTTTCTTTGAGGATATTTTAAAGCTTAGTTTTGATACGGTGATCATGTAAAATAGTACTTCCCCCATTTCGTTTGAGTTCCTCTCCTCGTTAAAAATAATTATTTAAATTTACTTATCTAATTTATAAAATTTAAAAAGTTTATCATGTTCTTCTAATATTATTCGTATTATTAAATGACAACATAAAGACTGTGTTTGATAACATTTTACCAATTTTTTCATGTTTGGTTCACTTAAATATTTTGAAAAAATATTTTTCAAATGAACTTATTTTTCTCAAATTTAAGAAAAATGACGTTCCTTCAAAAAGTAAAAAAAAAAAAATATCTTTCAGAACTCTCTTTCAACCTCATGCCTCAATTTTTCACCCTAACCCTAATCTCAAATATCGATTCACAACACTAACCCGAGATTCGACTCCCGATTCACGATTCGGCACCCAACTCCTAACCTTGATCCTAGATCCAACTCCGGATCCCTACACAAACTCCCGATCCGAGACCCAACTCTCAACTTTGATTTAAGACACAAGACTCAAAATCTGTAACTCCTTAGACTTGTTCTAGCCTAGAAAGTCAAAATCTCACTTTAAAATGCAAAATCAGAACATTTTTCTCTCTAGGTCCCCATGAGTTGAACCACGACTCGTGGAATGGAAGACCAAAACGAGTACTGTAGACTCTTGAAACCTAGATAGAATTGTAATATCTTGAAAATCACCCCAAAACATTCTCAGACTAAAACAAAAGTTGATTTTTTTTTTACAAAAATCTATAGTTGCTGGGTTCCACGAGAGGGTCTACGAACCATCAACCAGTTTCACGGACCGTGGAACCCTCCGTATTTTTATTCCACTGAGGGGGTCTAAGTGTTAAAGCATCCATATATCATTTCACTGTTCGTTCTCTATGTTCACGATACGTCAGTTAATTAGATCCATGAAATTTCCTAAGTGTTGAGGGAGAAAACTGTCCGTCATTTCACTCGACTGACCATATAATCATCTGTAGAAACATTTCAATATTCAACCAAAATCGGCCCAGTTTAACGGACCAGTCAACGGTTCGTCAACTAGTTTGACGGACTATCTATCCATCCGTCGAACTCGCGCAATTCAATTTTTAATCCATTTTTTCAAGGGTCATAATGAACATTTAATACTCTTTAAATTCCCACCCTACATCGTTTTAAACCTATTTTACCCCTAGTATAAATATCAAAACCTTGATTCCTTAATTTATTTTACACTTAAGAAATCTTCTGACAAGAGAAAAGAAGAGAACGTTCAAGAGTTTTCAACCTAGGGTCCAAAATCCTCCAAGTTCTTCAAGATTTTCACTAAGGTCTCCACTTCGATTCAGTTATGGGAGTTAAATGAGAGTTATCTTTCACTCATGCCCAAAATTTCAAATTTTAAGCAAGAAAATATGATTTTCTTTACTCAAGTTTATGATTTCTATACAAACTGTCTCAATATTTGAATTATGCAAGTTTTACATGTTTTAATACTTATATCATGATTTCTACATGTTTCCATAAATTATCACTATCACGCATGCATGACTTGCTTAATATAGTTATGACAGGAATTTAAAAAATTTAGCATGTTGAAACTAGTGCAATTAAATCATGATCCTTTGACATGGATTTACAAGTTTTTCATGAACATATCAAGGCTTATGAAACAACATAATATAGGCATGAAAAAAATCATGAGCTCCAGCTCATTACGTTTAGACTCCGGGCATCCAGATATGTCCATTTTTAAGTCTTTTTAAGAATATGAGCATTATGCATGTTTTGGGAGGAGTATATAGCACCAAGTAGAGTGAGTATATATTTGTTGGAGGAGGTTGATACTCACTTATAGTCCCAGAACTTTGTAGCCACCACAAGTTTATTATGACTTAGGTTTGAATCCTTAACTAAAATAACAGGATTAGTTCTAGATGTGGTAGGTTAGAGCGAATCCTTTGCCAGTGTGAAATTGGTGCACTGGACCTTTTTTAGTATGGGTTTATAACACCGAAATTCACATAGATCATAGTGTGGTTTTTATCGGTTAGTAGAAGCTCCACCTCGTGATTTCAGACTTAGAACTAAACTAGGTTCTTGACCCAAATAAGACATGGTATTACTTACTATTCTAGAACTTGAAACATGACTTATGGATTTCAACTTATTACTATTACTTAGGTCATTTGTGTATATTTACAGATTTATGATTTATACTTTATCCTCTTTCATAATTACCTTTACACATTGATTATTGTCATGACTTTTACACATACACTCCCATACTAGTATATTTTATGTACTGACACCATTAGTGGTTGATTCCTTTTATGATTATACAAATATGAGTTTTTTTAGCTTACCTATGTGGTCAGTAGTAAAGTGCAGAATAACTTGGTGCGTCCTCACAGGCCGGGGACTAGAGTTGTTCTTTTATGTTTAATCTTTAGTTCATTTTATATTGAGAATTAACTGAGGGTTTATCCCAACGGTTTGTCCTAGTTCTAGTAAAGGTTTCAGACATAGATAATAGTATGTGTCAGCTTTATTATGTTTTCCTCAGTTATTGACAATTGCTATTTCGTCCTAGGATTTATTATGATATCTTTAGTAGTTCTCCTTAATGGATTGATTTAAACTTCCGTTGTAGGTTAGTTATGACTAGGTGCAGGTAATAAGTGCTTGCTTAGGCTTACTTGTAAGTCTTGAGCACCATGTTATGTCTAGAAGGTAGCCTCAGGGTGTGACAAGAATATTGTTCAATCTTAGAAATTTCATCTTCAGGACCGCGAGCCAATTCATGACTTGTGGTGTTCCAAACAACGAGTCGAGATATGGAATCATAAAACCTAACCCAAATTTGAGTAGTTTAGGTCCTCAGACCACGAGCCAATTTACGAGTTGTGGAGTGGTAAACCACGACTCATGGGTGTGCACTCATGGCATGAATTTCAATTTCCAGCAATTGGACAATGACTCAGAACACGAGTCGTGATCCACCAAACCTTGAGTGTGGTATGGACTCGTGGTAACCTATGGTCTTATAAAAATTAATTCAGGGGTAATTTAGTCAAATTCTAGGCCTTTTAGATATAAACCTATGTCGTTTTGGTCTTATTTGGCGTTAAATACCCAGATTTAGATTATTTTCATTAATATTCACATTCTGTAAAAAAAACCTCGCCCCGTTCTCTCAGGATTCTCTCAGGCTCAGGTTTAGGGTTCTCCAAAAGTGCATAGAACCTTCATCAAGTTCAGTTATAAGGTTTCAATTTAGGTATGTAAGGTATAACCAATGACTTTCTTCACCCTTGGGGTCCAAAACCTTTAGTTTTCAAAAAGATGCACGATTCTTGAATATAGGGTAAAACCCCAAAGTTTGTTTATTTCCTGTCTAATCAGTTTTACAGGATATTAATGTTCAATTATACATCTTCTCATGATTTCTATACTAGTTTATGATAGAATAACATGTTTTCAAGAATTTGATGCAGTTATCCATAAATTTAGGATTTTGACTATATGTCTTAGGCTTAGATTAAAAGCTTATAAATTTAATGTTTTAGGGTCAATTATACTGATTTAACCTAAGTAAAAGTCAAGTACAATTCAGATAAAACCAAATGTTTTTAATTACACAGAAATTGCCCAATAAAAAGTCTCAGACATAATTTCGTAAATTGGAAACAAAATAACAAAAATAGTGTCTAAATGACAAAGCTTGTTGGACGACTAGGTTAGTTGAGTACTAAGATGGGTCTCATTAATCTTGTCAAAAGCAATCAATCAGATTCCAGTCTTAGGAGTAGTATTAGTACCGAGAGGATGAGAGTTATTTCCTGCCAGTATAGAATGATACTCAAATCTCATAACTATGTGCCACCATAGGTTCGCTCATGTTTGTCTACCAGTGCTTAGGCATTAGCTCAAACTTAGTGGATCCACTAGGGTATTTCATGATTTACACCCCGACAAGGTATAGAGGGTTGTCTAACATTGGGTTATATGTTGGACTACATGATTTCGCACTCGAAGTTATGTCAATTATAAAGGCTCCTAACAATGTCATCTACCGGTCAGTCCCCAGTTCACATAAACCAAGTGTTTACAAGTTTATTTTACTTTAGGCTAACTCTTTATTTATCATTTAGAATTTATGATCTGTGAGTTAATTACATTATCAAACTTGTTGTAACTATTTTACATTGTTTTAGCTTGATTTTGACTCAGTTTAGATACATGTCTATATTTTGGCATACATACATATATATTCTGTCTTAGCCAGCTATTACTTGTTGCACCCTTATATATTCAGTACAATCTATATACTGAAGCATATTTTGCCATATGCTCTTATCATGTAGGTCCGGACAATTATCAATACACTCAAGGTTGATCAAACTCTATATCTCCAGCTAGCTAGTGGTGAGTCCTCAAGATTCGGGGACTAATCTTATTCAGCTTAGGAGCTCTTTAGTAGTTTATTTCAGTTTTTAAGAGAGGTGTATTGGTGGAACAACATGAAGAAGGACATAGATGATTTTATGAC
>JBDJHY010000094.1:1611109-1622241 GCA_039654485.1 Withania somnifera
CCTTACGTCCTTCTCACTCTTGGTATGTAATTTCATCTGTTTATTTCCACAAAACTTAGGGCCTTTCTCCATTTATGCCCTATTTATGAATTCTTGATTTCATCAATTGTATCTGAAGGTAATAAGTAAATTCTTGTTCATTGGGGCTATTTTACTTCATAATAATCTTTCCTTTCAAATTCCATTGTATAAATCTATGAAAGATCAAATCTTTAACCCTCTTTATGCTCAATTTTCTCCAGAATGTCCAAGGATCTTCCCTTGTCTGAATTGTGCTTAATTATAGAGCACGAATTCCTAGTAACGTTGGAACCCTTTGGAAAAATTTACTTCTAATTCAAACAAGCGGGCCCCTTAGGCCCATTTTAGGCCTAATTTTAGTCTCGATCCAAAACTTAGCGTAATTCATATCATTAGACTCATACTGATCCCTTGATTCCTTTTATATGAGCTTTAGAGTCGTTGGAGACCATTTGATATCAGTCGGCATAACATTTGGATTTGCAATGCATTATTTATCAGACGATAGGTAGGCTTTATAGGGCTATTTATGGGTATATAGCTTTGATAATTGTACTAAGTAGCATCCGTGGGTTGGGTTTCTAGGTTGTTTTTATAAAGTTGAACTGTTCTTTCGTTCTATCGCCAATTATTACCTATTTTGGAGTCCGAGTTAATACGATGCCTGTGACTTAAGTATTAGCCTAGTTGTGCCTGTACATGGCCTAGGTTGTTTGTCGTTATATATATACAATGTTGATATGCTGTACATTTATTATACTAGAGGTTGGGTCACAGGCTCCGTTTGAGAGTGCATCAGGGATAGACCAGTATCACCACATAATTAGTGAGTCGTGGAGGCTAGACATTGATAAAACTAAGGACGATGGACAATGACATAAAAAGATAACTTGGAATATTCTGGTAATAATATAAGTTAAATAACCTTTTAATTGTCTTAGACTCAGAGGTGTACCAAGCACCTGGTACTACTATTTCTACCTGTTTTAGTCTAGGCTTTACACCCTGGCTCAAAAAAATATCATCTTTACTAATAAAATCCTGGCACTTGAGTCTAACTTCATTCAGCAGTGAGTACATCCGCTAGCATTTGAGACCATCATCGTACGATAATGAGTAAGACTTTTTTATACTTGTCACACATACTGGGTTGGAGACTTTGTGATATGGTTCACTTAAGGACATTGGTGATTCCATGACATTGAGGGGTTGAATGCTATGAATTGCTGTGATTACGGCTTACTGAAACTATTGATATGAGGCATTGGATGCCATATTTTAATACCTTTGAGGCTCTATGGTTTAGGATGTCAAATTATGATGACGTTAGAGATTATACGTGGTGTGTGTACCTCCATGGACCTTTCCTCTGGGCTGCGGTGATGTAGAGAATAGGTATAAGACAGAGTAGGGATATACGGGAGATAGGGTTAGCCTTATATGGATTCTGCCCGCTGGGCCTGTGGGTACCAGAGGAGAAATGTACAGAGGACTAGTTTGGTGTATTTACTTTTCTACACTTGTCTTCCTCAGTGTACCCTTGGCTGAGATGTAAGGCCGACGGGTGAGCGTGTTTCCTATGTTTAGTCTATTAATTATATTATTGATTTACTATTTAGTTATTGTAGTGTTACTTTTGAGAGTTTTTGGTTATGTAGGACAATTGTGCTAGATACCTTTTGATTATTCACTATCCCTTACTTGAGGTTACTAGTATACCATCCATGCTCTCTTTATGTCTTCTATTTGACTCTTGATTAATTATTATTACTATTCATATATATTGCTACATGGATTCTGGGTACGTCCTTCCTTCTTGCCTGAGATCCTATTATGTGATTTAGCTAGCGATGAACTATTCTACTTGTTTTTTAATCTTATCTAAGTAGCGAGCTTCCATGATGTACTATTTGCTTCTGTGACTCTAATTTATTGTATTCTGTTATTTACTACTTTTATTATTGTTATGTGCTCATTGGTCCCTCAAAGCCTACTGGGTACAAGTTGTTTCGCGACTTGTAATCATACTACACTTGTTTCCCTGGTGCAGATCCGAGTACTAGTGGCCGGCGTTGACTAGGTTTGTCGTTTGTGCTGGTTGCTTATTACTTTAGATATTCGGGGTGAGCTTGGCATCCAGCTATTACCGCTTCTCTTTAGACTTGTATTGGTCTTCTTGTATTTTCGGAGATATATTTATATTATACTTTTGGTTATATGTTATGTTCTTAGAAGTTCTATTTCGTTACACTGTATCAGATTTTGGGAAATCTGTTGACTCTTTGTAATTTCGCTACATTCAGAATTTTACTTTCATTTATACTTTACTTATTGTACTTTTGCTTTCCACTATTTATGTGGTAGCCCTTCTCTTCGGCTTCGAGTTATAGGGTTGGTTCTCCTACTAGTGGTATATTAGGTTCCATCATGATCTGAGTAATCAAGGCGTGACAACAAAAACCCTAGCATACTTCTTGAGAGAATGCTACTGGTGGACCGTCGTCTGGCTTCACGGACCGTGGAACGGTCTGTGGAGCCATCCTATACTTAGATAAATTTTAAAAATTATAGTCCATACCATAACTGTCGAATAGAAGCATGGCCCCTAACACGATCCATCGGATGGAGGTAGAATAGGGGGAATCACTGATTCGATTTGATGGACCATTCCATGGTCTGTCAAATAGGACCACAGACCCTCAAAGAATCCGTGCGAAACTGGAGAGTTCTATATTTTGGGAAAATTTTACCAACACTTTTTATTTAACCCATACAACCTCTAGAATAAGTTTCAAGGTGTTACACTTAATAACAAAATAATCCTAAACTTGTACTGGATAAATAGTTTGCTTACTCAAACATCACCCTCAACTAATAGGTAGATTCAATTCCTTTCGGTGCTAAATAATCCTCCCAAAATGTGCATAATGCTCATAGTTGTAAAAAGGCTTTAAAAGGGGCATATTTAGATATTCGGAGCCTAAATGTAGTTAAACTGGAGCTCCATAGTTTTCTTTTCATGTCCTATCATGTTTGTTTCATAATTTTTTAAGACATGTAAGTTTATAAATTCATGTCTAAGATAAAAATGATATAATTTCACTTGTATCAATATGTTAAAATCACGATTCTTGTCATAAATTATGATTTATGCTAAACAAATTTAAGCATGCTAATTATGATAATTCATATAAAACATGTAAGGATCATTCTACAAGTCTTAAATAACAATTAAACTTGTAAAGATATTTTCTATAGAGATCAAAATTATGGGGTCTAAATCTTAGATTAAGAGATGATAAACCTTGCTTGAAAACTAAAATTCTAGGCATGAGAATGAAAAGGACACTCATTGAATATCCTTATATTTGATTTAAAGCAAAATCCTTGGATACAAACCTTAGAGAAAGTGAAAAATTGAAAACCCTAGGTAAGAACTTGTACATATGTTCTTGAGAGAAACTTTATTTCTATTTCTTGTTTGAAATATCTAAATGTGAAATAAACTAAGAGAATAGGGGTTTAACTATTTATATTAAGGGTAAAATAGCCTAATAAAAATTATGAATGAGTTATGGGACCATGAGAAGTTGCCAAATTACCGCTGGAATAATTAATGAAACTGCAGGAAGTTTTTTGTCACAAGGTATCACGGTTTGACCTACGACTCATAGTATTGTAATGAGTTGTTGGTCGACTCGTGGCCTGAAGATTGGCTCACTAGAAACTGAATTTAGTACCCCACGAGTCCAAGTTACGACTTGCAGGTCAAAAGTCACGAGTCGTGACCCATGACATCAGATGATGGAAGTTTGGATTTTTAGACTTCGGGATCACAACTAAGTAGTACGACTCATAGTACTGCTCATGCCTGGGAGTTATTAATTACACCTCAACTTGTGGCCTAGACTTGGATTATTTTTTAGGTATTTCAAAATGACAAGCTTTTATCAAGTAACCAAAAATCTCTCAGAAGAATAGGGTTATGAGTTTTGAAGCCTAGTCATAAGGTGTGACATGACTCATGAATTTCTAAAAAAGATTTTATAGTTTTGTTTTGCAGATTAAGATGAGATATGAAATTTCTAGGCTAGTAAAATGATGAGGTCTTACACCGGATCCTCGAAAGATGAGGACTCACCACAACTGCTAATTGTACTTCAAAGCTAACAAACGCCTAATAGTTGAACCACTAACCCCTTACATCGAAATCTACATAGTAAAAGCATGTAGTGAAAAATATAGTCAGTATATTGAATATATTGATATACAGGTAAGTACATAATAATTATTATTATGCAGACTAAAAGGAACCGAGACTGACACTAGAAAGTTGATATCGTGAAAACTGCCAAGATAAAATAAAGTATGGTAAAACTCGAATAACTGAGAATCATGGTGAAAATCCTATGGGTTATACTCAAAGTTGTAAATCTCAAGTTTCAATCACGGCGAAATTCATAAAGTTACAGACCTGCTGAAAAGCATAAAAATTGTACTACCATGATTTAAAAAGATGATTAATTGATAAAAGTCATGTTGTGATAATCATAATGTAAAAATACTCCAATGGGAATAAAAAAAGGAGTTTCTCTTAACATACATAAACCATATGAGTTAACACGGAGTTCAATTTCTTCACCACATTAGAGAGAGTTGTTCTATACTTTCTAAGGTATAAAACTAAATATATGTGGATCCAATAATTTAAGCCTTTGCGCTGAGGGTCTTGATCCAATCCTATGGTGGTACGTAATTTGTGGAGTATGAAATCCTAGAATAATACTCGTATCGATGCTAGATAATTCTCCCAAATATTATATATTGTAGCTCATAATACTTAAATCTCTCTGTGGAAATAAAGCAAGACAATTTTCTTATATAATGTTCTTAATTGAATTTCTTGGGGTAATAAAGTTAAGTCATGCTAATTTCAATAAAACTTGTGAATTTAAAATTCGACTTCTTTACACTTTGGTGTATTAACGTGTTCGTAAATATACTTATTTATGAACCTGATGTAATAAACCTTGAAAATCTTAATACTTAGACTTGTCGTTGTTCATGGGGTTTATAAAAACCAACATTGTAGATAACAACATGAGACAAAAACTTTAGAAATTGTTTATCAAATTCATCAAACTAAAGTTAGTTAAAGGACACTTGTACACATACAGGGAGATCAGAATAATCATGTAAATCATGCTTGTAATACCAAGAACATAATGAAAACAAAATTTATAAACTTGAAGTGATCATAAACTTGAGGTATCAAAACCTAGCCTTGGACACTTGTAAATTTCATGTTCTTGAAACTAGTTTTAGACATGGGAATGAAAGAAATCCACCATAGAATAATCCTGCGTACCTAGTAGGGAGTAATTTCCAATAAAGAAGACTCTTGAAGTTGAACATTGGAAGTTGAAGAACCCTAGCTTTGAGAGCACTTGAGAGAAGACTATGCTTTATTTTTTGTGTTTTCTCTTCTTTGTTCTATGTTCCCATTTGGTTAAGTGTTTGGTCTTAGGGTAGTATAGGAAATTAAAGTTTGCCTAGGTATTAGACCCCTAATAGAGTATAAAATTATATAGATCAATCACAAAATAGTAGGAAAAAAGTATCTAAATAGCCTTGCAAAAAAAAGGTGAAAATTGGATAAATTTACACTAAAATGTGCCACCTAAAATGGCACGTTTGTGAATGCGCCATACCTCAAAGTGCACATTCAGTGCCACGTTTAGCTTCAATACTTTCATCATTGCAAACTCAAATCAAAGGTTCCACATTTTTCAACATGGAGGGCTTTTAAAAATGACACATCAATGATTTTAAAACGTCCAAAATCACTTGTTAACATATGGGAATGAACAACTCAATCCCATACTTTCATAAGGGTTAATAAATATCAAATCACTCATCGAAATCATGAAATAAAAGCTACATCTTCAAGGAATCATTGAGATATCTAATCACCAAGTCTAGAAATGATTAAAAAAGCATGAAAAAGTCTTTGAAGTGTAATAATATCTCCCTTGAGATCATTCGTCCTAGAATGAAGGGTAAAGTTAGGGCCTGAATAAATCTAAGATCTGAGACTAAATACTGAGTCTGAAACTTAACTCACATGAGACACTAAACTAAACCGAAGTTGAACATGACTGAACATGAGAAGCATGATAAGGCTAACCTGAAAACGTAAAAGATAAAGGAATTACCAACAGGAAGGAGATTGGTCACATTGAGCTGTATCTGAACTAGGAGGGAAAAGATGTGAGTACTTAGCCATCATATCTGCTTTGGCTTCCCTTGTAACACCCTCAAAGGACTAATTTCGCCATAAGACCTGACTGAAACAACTTCCTTGTTCTTTAACTTGAGAACTTGTTTGTCTAAGATCTCCCCTTGGACTTCCTAATATGATAAGTTATCTTTTATCTGAATATTCTCAATCAGAATAATTACCAAAGGATCTCCTATGCATTTCTTTAGCAAAGAGATATGGAACACTGGATTAAAGGTTGTCAGCTCTGATGGAAAATCAAGTTTATAGGCTACTTTGCCTATTCTCTTCAAAGTCTGGTAAGGTCCTATACAGGGACTATGCGTCCCCTTCTTTTCAAATCTCATAACTCCCTTTATGGGAGAGCCATTCAAGTATACCCAATCATTAACCTCAAATTCTCATCAGATCAGTATAGGATTTCTGACGACTCTGAGATGCTTTCAAATGCTCTCATATCATATGAACATTCTACATGGCCTCATGAGCTGAATCTAGCCCTATAACTGTAGCTTCACCTACCTCAAACCACCAGATGAGAGATCTACATCTCCTCCCGTACAAAGCTTCACAGGGTGCACCCTTTGACTTAAATTGAAATTCAAAAAGCCGATATTTTGATACCATTTTTAATTCCGCTTTTAATAGAATAAAAATAATGGCAGTTAGCTTCTACTTCGTCATATCAAAACAAAAAGAAAAAGATAAATTTGAAAATTTAAAAAGTCTTGTTAAGTGATTTTTTTTACTCAATTTTTTTTAGTTATTTTCAAATTAAATACATATCAAAACATAATTGAAGTTTTAAATATCATTTTTGACTTTATTTCAAGTATCACATCTTTCATATTCAAACTTATGCTTAGTTATGAAACCTTGTAATTTCAATATGAAGGCAGTAAAAGCTCTCTTTATTTATCACTGAATGGATGAACTAAAAAGGTATCTCAAACAAAAAAAGTCAAACCGATTTGTAGGGAAAAAATTACTACAAAATACAAATAATATGTTCTTTTCGTAAATAAATTATTGGGCGTACTATTATAGTCGTCCCATTTAATTAATATTTGTTTTATATCTATTCTTTTACGAATATTTATAACAACAGCAACAATAATAGTAATAATAATAGTATATCTAGTATAATCTTATAAAAAAAAAGTTTGAAGCATGTAGAATATATGCAGATCTTATCTTATTTCGGATCTTAGTATCGGATAACTTTTATATAAAAATACATAATCTTTTTCCGCTTCTATTCTTGCATTTACACACGTATGACTAGAATTATAGTCGACTTTAACATATATTTCAAACATATAAAATGGAGTATAGACACATGAAAAAATTTGAAAAGATACTAAATAAATTTATTAAATTTGTGGTTATTTTGACAAAATTGATGACTGGGGTTTATTTTTTATGATATAGAAGTTTATTATTCAAATTGTGGACTTGTTTATTGAATTTTAGAAAAATATATTTTTGGGGGCAAAAACTCTCAGTGGCACATGCCTGAAATTTGCCTATGAAGTTTTCACTAATTTTAACATGTATTTTAGTCGTACATATTGAGTACAATGATAAACAAAAAAAAAAAAAAACTTAAAAATAAAATATTTTGTGTAATTTCATAAGTAAGATATGGCAAAAACAAAGTATACGCAAACTTATCCTATTTTTATGAAGGTAGAGAGATTATTTCCTATGACTGTCAATTCAAATAAAGCATATTTTGTGAAATAATGAGAAAGGAGTAATAACATCAGCAAATAATATGACAATCAAAGTAAAAGATACAATAGATAATACTAAAATCTTAAGAGTAAGATTATAAGAAAGTAATAATAACAACTCGAAGAAGGAAAATTAGGCAACGCTTGATAAATGAAAAAGTTAAAATAGTGTTAAATGAGTTAGTTAGATTTGTTGCTATTTGGTAAATTGACAATTAAAAGTTATTCTTCATGATATATAAAATTTATATTCCAAAATTTAGCTTATCTGAAGTAAATTTGAGTATTGAATTATTAAATTAATCAAAAAAAAATAAATGGAAAAACAAATTTATACACATGATTGAGGTTAAAGGCATTTTCACGTGTACTTCAGACGGAAATTTTCTAACTTTTATAGTGCGTATTTAAGTAAATAAACCTACCCTAAAAACGATACTCGTACTGTTCACCCTGTATCTAAGTAATAATAATTATCGTCAGTATGAGAAATAGCAATTTACAAAGTGGTAAGAGTTCACTCGAAGATAGAGGAATACTGATTATTGACCTGGTGATGTGATGAAGCTTCGGAAAGTTGTAGTAAAAATGTATTCGGCTTGGTTGGATCCGCTCTAAGATTATTGTGTGGCTGATACCAAAAAGGACAAAACAGAAAATTTCTACTTCTATTGCAATGATGTGCCATGTATCAATCCAGAACATGAAGCACTTTCCATTTTGCAACATCAGCTTTGTCAAAGCCTGGTAAAATCGGCATAGTAATTGGTTTCAATGTGATGCTACAAATTTCAGTGTTAAATGGGCGGGTTTGGACTAAATTTGGGTTGCGGGTTGAGTTAGTAAATGGGCCGGATAGACTAGGGCGAAATGGGCTAAACAATGAATCCAAATCCAACCAATCTATCTCTCACCATGATTTTCTTTCTTTATTCGTTTTCATATTATTTATTTATCCACTTAATCGTTTTCCCCTTTATTAGGTTTGGTAAACCGTCAAACCTATTTACAACATCGTCTTTGGATAGTTTTTTTATTACTATAGCAAAATATTGTTACAGAGAGATAACATGAAATATTGGTATTATAATGAAATGTTATTTTAAAAGATGATTGTTATAGATATTTGAATATATCAAAACAAAAAAAAAGATATTTTAATAAAATTGCTCATGAATCAACTTGAGCTATATATTAACCCAACTTTTAGATAGATTATTGAATTGAACTAATCAAAATGAGATGAATCAATACATGGATGAGTTCATAAACAAACTGAATGAGTCATATATTCATGACCTAATCAAACTTAAACAGATTGGATGTAGGATCATTATATTCATGGGTTAATTTTTTTATCCTTACAGGTATGAATACTCAAGGACTCACTATGGCAAGAATAGACATTGGTCCAAACAGCCTCGTGCCCCCTCATTCCCACCCTCGAGCCTCAGAAGTGGCTATTTTGCTAAAGGGTTCACTTTTAGTAGGATTTATCAACACCTTCGAATCACTAACTTACCCAAAATTTGAGACCTAGAGATACATTTGATTTCCCTAAAGGAATGATTCATTTTCTTTAGAATACCGACCCTAAGGTGCAAGCATTGGCCGTGTCCGGGCTAAGTAGCCAGAAGCCCCGTGTCGGAATGGCTTCCCCGGCCGCAGCCGTGACCGGGTCAGCTATGCCAGATGAAATATCTAAGAAGTTAGTTCAGATCAACGATCAAGATTTTACGAGGATCAGGACGCGCTTGGAAGGATGATTATGTTTTTTGATATGGTTATTATTGAGTATATATGGTTATTATTTATTTTTTCTAGAATGTTATTTATTATATTCGAGTAACAGTTTGCTTAGGGTTGTTCAATTCTTTAGAAAACCTTTTCTCTTAAAATTAAAAAAAAAAAAAAAGAGTTGTAGGGTTGGATGTACAATGACTTGCCAACAGTCACATGTGTGTTGTACTAGTTTCATTGAACAAATTAGCCAGAATTTGTCAAATGGTTACCGGTGACTAGTTGATGGAGAGTATTTTATGTGTTCTTCAAAAATATATTTTTGTATTTCAAATCTGGATGGAGACAGGAGAGCAAGAGTTCATCGAAATTTCATTTTCCAAAAAATCATCATGTGTAGATAAAGTGCTAACTATCTTTTATTTATATTGTAAATGTTTGATCCTTTAGCTTCTTTCTTAATTTGCTTTTTTAAAAGTTGACTTTACT
Source organism: Withania somnifera (assembly GCA_039654485.1). Lineage (NCBI taxonomy): Eukaryota > Viridiplantae > Streptophyta > Magnoliopsida > Solanales > Solanaceae > Withania > Withania somnifera. Next base: position 1,621,376 of record JBDJHY010000094.1, read on the forward strand.
TAATGAAATTTTTACTTCGTCACTGATTTAAATAATTCTTGTTGGCAAGTGATTTCTAGAGTTACGTAAGAGAACTACAAAAATATTTTCTTTATTCAATAAAAATTATTACAGAAAATGTCAAAAATTCAATCCTTGTGATCAAATGAAAACATCCAATAATTAGAAATATTGATGTAATTTGAGTTTAAAGGTTGATGCATGATCGATATACCCCTACTTAGGGTGTACAAGTCAAATTTAAGAATTACGTTAAATCCACAAAAAAGGTCAATTTGTGGTCTGATGTGATTGGTTGGATATTAAAAAAATAACTATTCTTGATTTGATTTAGTATTAACAAAAAAAAAAGCAGTCAAATCAAACCAAAATATCTGACATAAGTACATATTAATTTTCATATTTTAATACATAAAAATACTAATTATAATCTACTTCGTAAATATTTTTAAAGTAATTTATAGCTTTCAATGTTTAAATGTATTATTTTAGACTGGACTTACTATTCAGTAAACACATGATCCAATATCCAAATCTAAAGGCCACATAAAAACCTAAAAAAAAAATTGTTGCTTCGAAGATTTCCAAATCTAAAAGCCACATAAAAACCTAACAAAATAAAAATAATATTGTTGCTTTTAGGGAATTCAAAATCTAAAGGCTCATCTCCTTATTCATTTATTTTGTGCTAGTGTGGTTTTATCTTAGTTTGCTTGAAATAGTTAGACAACAAAATCTTTTATCGTAGGCCTTTTCAATTAACTCTTGTCTCAAGTGCATTGAATTTTCTGCAACTCCAATCAGAAATCCATAGAACTTAGTCATTGTAGTACAAAGCAAGATATTTTTTCAAAAGTTTTTGCTTG
>JBDJHY010000094.1:1651661-1665942 GCA_039654485.1 Withania somnifera
TTTTATTGTTTATTTAGTGCTTTTATATCCTGATTATATTTCTTCCATAATTCTTTGGACATAAAATCTTCTAAAATATTCACCTTTCTTGTGTCATCCAATGCAACCATAATGGTAGCCATAAAGCGTCAAATCCATCACCTCTTCCCATTAGTGAATTGACTCACCCTCTTCTTCTTCTTCACCCTCGATTCCACAAAAACCCTATTCTCCTTTCACTCTAATCCATCAAACTCGCCTTACTCCCAAATGCCCCGAACTAGGTCCATGTCATCTCCTAAAACCCCTATGGATATCTCTCAAAACTCACCGTACTACGTCTTTCTCTACTCCAATTCTTCGAAAACCTCCATAACCTAAAATTTCTCTCCATCATCTAAAAAGTGACCCTTCGTCTCTAAAGAAATCTGCAGCAAGAAAACTAAGGGTGAGTGCTCTGAAACTCTACCACCAGAAGAAATGCACAGATTTTGGGGCATGGATCAAAAAGGGAAATTTAAAACCATTAGGAACCGACCCATTATTCCTGGTAGGGTAATCAATTTAGAGAAACTGGACAAACTTAACTGTCCGGTAAGACCGTATCAGATGACTCTTCTTCTCCAACTGTGTGGGTTTGAATTCTACGACGAAACAGTAAGAATCTTTTATGCAAATCTTAGAATATCGAAGGACAAAAACGAACTCGAAACTCTGGTATTGGGCAACAGAATTATTTTAAGCGACTTTTTTTCCGAACACATTTTTGGCATAAAATTCCTAGGGTGGTTCTGTATATGAATGAAACATGGCCAGAAGACTTCGAAGTGACTCTTGAGGAGGCGAGAACCGCCGTTACAGACCCAAACTTTGATCAACTTGATTTCACACCCCTATCTCTGTTTTGAGCATAGGGTGTTGGTTCATATGATTGCAACCACTTTGGTACCAAGAAAAGGATCTCTCAGCAACATCACAAACAGAGGTGTTTGTGTTGTATTGATTATTGAAAAGTACAATCAATTGGGCCCTCTGGTTCAAGAACATCATGGAAGAAAGCGTCGTTGATCCCAACATCTTTACCAGCCTACCATATGGGTTACTGATAACCCGCATCATTAAGGACTCTCTCATAGATCTCTCAGGATACAAGACCACTGAAATCACTGCACTTATGATGCAAAGACTTTTGCCCATATAGGGTACATGTTGATTGATAAACAATGGTGCAGGAAGGAATATGCCAAGGGAAGGAATGAGATCCCCAAGGTAAGCAGGGTAACTGCAGATTCAGCCTCGTTGTTGCTCAAGGAAGCCGAGGACATCAAAGGACAACTACAAGCACTGGAGGAAGCAACAAAGTCCATGCATGAAGTTGTTGAGAAGCTGATGCAGATTGGCAAGGAAACCAACACAGATGTCGGTAGATTGTGCCTGGAGATAGGAAGCCTGAAGGACGACCTGATAGCGGTGAATCAACTCATGAAGCGAGCTGACTCCCTTCAGAAGGAAGTCAGCTCCTCAAACAATGAGTTTGTTGTAGCAGTCCAGACCTCATCTACAAACTTCATTGAGAACGTGGAACGTTCTTGTGATAGCTTCTCCAGAATCATCATAAACACCCTAAAATATCTCCTTGGTGCACGTGCTGGTGCTGTTAGTCATTAATGTTTTTCGGATGGCTCTTTAAAACTATTTATTTTTTTCCCTTTTGGTGGGGCTATGACACCTTTGTGATTGTTTTTTTGCTAACTATTTCAGGGATGTGTTGCCCTGTAAAGCTGAATAACTGCTTTACTATTGTAAACTTTCCCCTATACTTTTATGCTCTTGCTCTGTTTGCTGCACTTTTCTGTTTTGATTATGCTAAAGGGGGAAAACAGGAAAGTCAACCATAAGTCAGGGAAAGCAAACGGAAAGTGAACCATAAAGTCTGGCAGTAAAGTTCTTCGAGTCATGGGGAGTTAACTACAATCCAGAGGGAGTCAACTACTACAAGCGGAAGCAGTTTAAAAAGGGAAGTAGACAACTTATCAAAGAAATTATTTCTGATCATTGTATTATCTCTTTTGGTTGACTGATGATTGTCATTATTAAAAAGGGGGAGATTGTTAGCCTCTTTATGTTTTAATAAAGACAATCTAAATAGTGATTCACTCTCAGGAAACTAATCAAGGACCAACACTCGAAAAGGAAAAAAAAGCCAATCACTATGACAATGAAATCAATCAAGAAACAACAACTAAAAAGAAAACAAGGCTCTCCAGATTCAATCAAGTAATGATAAGAAACAAGATCTGTGAAGCAAATCAAAGAAGATCTGCAAAAGGAATGAAAATCAATCAAACAAGAATCAAGGCATCCATCATCAGTTCAGAAAGGAAAGGATCTACAACAAGAATCAAGAGAACACCAGGATCCAAAGACGGAAGAAAATAAAGCCAAAATCTGATATGGACATGATCCACTTGATTCCTCAATCATGGAAACTCCAAATCCTTGATTATGATAAAATCCCTTGGGCTTCCTTAACGAGCGACAGCAGACAGACAGATAAAGAAGACAGTCGAGTGTTAGGATAATTATGCAACTTCACTTGAACAATCTGTTTAGAATCTTTTATCTTTCATCAAACATTGTATACTGAATTAGTGTTCATTTGTATTAGTAAAGAAAAAGATAGAAAAACAGTAGTGTTATACAGGTAGATGTTGTATTAGGTCTAAGAAGTGAGTTAGTTCAAATCATGAAGAATAGTCTTCTCCTAGCATCATGAAATTATTTCAGAAAGATGAAAATCGTGGAGAGATAGTATCTCAAAAAGGGTTAATAGCAATGAAAGAAAGTTCTATCAAATTCAAGAAAAGATACCTTTTGGGGAAAAGGGCATCAACGTATTTGTACATGGAGTAACTTCACTAATATATGCTTTTAAAACAGAGATAGCTTTAGAAACCTCAACCTGAAAATCTTATGGGAAAAGTGGTGATTAGAAAACCTAAAAGACATCTGATAAATAAAGAATAGAACTCCATGAAAATTAATTTTGTTATAGATATCCTTCAAGAGCACCAACCCATGTAATTGTAAATTAAATATTTTGGGAAGAAAGGGTGTATCAGATGCATTTAAGTTGTTGCTTCTTAGGGCATACAACTTCTTGCTAGTTAGAGCTCGTCGAGTCATATGCAAGCCAGAATACACATACCATAGAGAACAAAGAATTATGATTCAGTATTTTCAATTTTTGAGTAGTACTTATTTCAGCCTCTATAGCCGCTTCAAAGAACCCATTTAGCTTTGAATGTTATCTTACTCACTGAAAATAAAAAACTATTGCATATCCCAAATATACAGGTGTGTTGTGTATGTATCAATTTTCAAAATTAAATCAAATCATATGTTGTGCACGTTCAAAATTCAGCTAGAAAATATTCGAGAAAATGTAAAAAATTAAATAAAAGCAGTTCAACAACTAAAAAAAAAAAAGAACGTAAAACTGTACAGAAGTCATAAATACCTCATATGCCAAATTGGGGGAATTCGATTTGAGAAAGAAAAGTGACTGAAAACCTAGCTAGTTAGTCACCGTAATTGTATTAATTACACTAAGGATTTAATCTGCATGATTCAATAAGGAGCCATGTGAATGATTAAACAAAAATTACAACACAAGACTCATCAAAAAAGAGAAAAGAGGAATAAAATCTTCATTCATCCATTATGATCTCAAACAAATTAAGAAATTGTTAAATATAGTATATTTGAGAATCAACAGCTCATGTCACTTCGTTTTTCAAGTGAAATTCAAAATAATTAATAATACCTTGACATGACAAATCCATACGTATGAATAGGGGGCCATGAAAGAAAAGGTAGAGGTGATAGGAAAGAAGGCGGGAAGCCATTTGCATAAAAACCAAAGAGAAGTGAAAATATCATAAAATTAAAAAATTCCTGAAGTACCCTTGGTCGTACAATAACTTACACTTGTTAATTAGGAGAAAAAACTCATGTTTACAAATTACAATTGACCGACCATTCTCTCCCGCCATGACTACACTCCCTATCCTCTTCCCTTTACCTTCTCCTTTTCACTCTATAACCAATAATCACTCTTCATTTCCATTTCATTTACAAACCCTTAGATTCCACTCTCTCAATTCAATTTGTAATACTCCCTTCACTTCCAAATCTAGAATCTTCTACAAGTTTCCGAGGTCAGTTTTTCCAACGGAGTCGCAAGACGAGGATGAGGACGAAGACGATGATGAAGAAGAGGCGGAAGAGTATGATGATGTTTACGAGGAGGTTTTCGATGGAGGCGAAGAGAGTGAAGGTGAAGTTGAGAGTTTAGATAGGGGTGAATTGTTGAACCTTGACGAATCGAGAAGGCAGAGAGTCGAGAAGCTTCGGAGTGATGTCAGAGAGTTTGGTGATGGAATTATTGATGTTAATGAACTTGCTTCTATTTATTCTTTTCGAATTGACAAATTTCAGGTCTGTTTAATTTTGAGCCAAGGTGAAAAATACACATATATTATACCATTTTTTTTTTGTCGTTTCATAGTGGAAATATTAGATTGGGAGCGAAGCTTGCTGATTACATTACTACGAGGTTACGAGTTCAACGGCAAAAATAGTCTGAATAAAGCTGCATATGATAAAGTGGACCTTCTCTAGATCCCATGCATAGTCAGAGTTTTTAGTGCACTAGACTAATTTTTTGTTTTACACTTGAAATGTTACATGTGTGAATTTCCTATATGAACTCAAAGGGCAATACAATGCACTAAACTCCTCATATGTGCGAGTTCGGACTAAAAGGGTCTATTGTCACAACCTTATCAGTTATGCTCCGTTCCCCTGACTTATTTATCGAAGCACACTTTGATAATCAATTGTCACTTTTCTGCATGATATCACTGTTGTTAAGATAGGAATGAGAACAAGTTAACAATTTATAATTGAGGTGTATATTAGTAAATAGTTGGTGATAGTTCATGAAGGATAGTTGCACACGGATAGTTGAGGTATAAAACTAAAAACATCAAGATACTTCATGTGTGTTTTTGATCATTAATTCTTATTTTTTTAATGCATAAGGTACAAATAATCATTTCTTTTTTATTTTCTAGTTTTGTTGATATTTTGTGCAAAATTTTGAAGCGATTGTCGATTCAAGCTTTTTTGAGAGGTTCATCTGTTGTGGTGTCCGCGCCTACAAGTAGCGGCAAAACTTTGATTGCTGAAGCTGCCGCAGTTGCTACAGTAGCAAGAGGAAGGAGGCTATTCTATACTACTCCTCTGAAGGCTTTATCCAATCAGAAATTTCGAGAATTTTGGTATGAATTTTACTAAAATACACTGCCTATCTTCTATAGACTATCATGTTTTATATGATTTTCCTCTTATCAAAATGTATTGTGTTCCCTATTAGAATTTTTTGGAATCCTTTTATTCGCGAGCTGGATGAGAAGAAACTCTCATGTCCAGTTTTGTAGTAGAGATGGAATTCAAAAACAACCATCAACTATAAATAAAATATTTATGTCTATGAGATGTTATTTATTTTATGGTACTTTACAGTGAGACATTTGGTGAAAGTAATGTGGGGCTTCTCACTGGAGATGCAGCTGTTAATAGAGATGCTCAGGTGTTGATTATGACAACTGAGATTTTGCGCAATATGCTATACCAGAGGTACATTTCAATGAGTTTATATACTGTTGCATATTAGTTACTAGAAACTGTAGTTTAATAGCATGCTGATTGCCTGAAAAGAGAAAGCTTTTTGCATATGACAATCTGGTTTAGCTTTCATGTATAGAAATTTTCAAACGAGTTTGGATATGTATCCATGTTGTTGAGTTCTAGATTTAAATTTTTTGCATTAGGGTTGCTAAGCAAGCAGTCAACAAAGGAAACATGGCTTCTCTTAAAAGTTGGAAAAAAGAGTTTGAAGGATAAAGAAACTGTCAGACTTTTCTTTTACTTATTTACTTTTTTATTTCATTCCAAAATTTACTACAGTATTACAATGCTCTCTGCAGCGTAGGGATTGCTTCCTCAGATGGTGGTCTTCTTCATGTTGATGTGATTGTTTTGGATGAAGTACACTATTTAAGTGACATATCTCGGGGTACTGTTTGGGAAGAAATAGTATGTGTCTTCTGAATGTGCAAGTTCATTGCATCTCAATTTGTCAGCAGCTCAGCATGCCAATTTTCTATATTTACTCCCTCTTTCTGTTTTTAAGGTTATTTATTGCCCAAAGGAAGTTCAACTTATATGTCTTTCAGCAACTGTTGCTAATCCAGATGAGTTGGCTGGGTGGATTGGTCAGGTATTGCAGTGAACCAATTCCGAGTGCACTGAAAGTTATTTCCATCCATATCAATTGCTTATATATCTAATGAAGTTCATCTTTCAAATCCTTATCTGGGGTTCTTTCATTTTGTTGCTGCCTCCAAGTTGTACCCTCCATATTGAAGTTATTTTGGTTTGAAGTGTCTTATCTTCTTCATTCATAGTAGTAGAAGCTAAAAGGATGAATTTCTCCTGATAGTGAGCATCCATTCGGGTTAAAAATCTCTTATCCATTCTCAGGAGACTTGAAAAAGTTTGGGTGCTGTGTCTCTTTATTCCAGTGTCTTCTGTTTACATCTTTTTGCATCACATATCTGTCTGTAAATTTTGTCTGATTACGCAGAGATACTTTCAGAATAGTAACCTGTGATACTGATTTTGGCTCTGAGAGTTTAACTTGATCTAGGCTGCCAGTTCTAGTTCAATTTTACTAGTGTTTTGTATCAAATGACAAGAAAGAATGGGTTGTGTATTCTCCTCTAATTTGACGATCTTTTCAAGATTCATGGTAGGACAGAGTTGGTAACATCAACCAAGCGTCCAGTTCCATTGACTTGGCACTTCTCCACAAAGACAGCTTTATTACCTCTTCTTGATGATAAAGGAACAAGCATGAATAGGTAGGATTTTCCTCAACTCTTTCATTGATCTTCTTGTCTTATGTTTATCAGTGGCAGTGTCTTGCATAATTATTTTGTTTCTGGAACTGATATCACTCACTGAAGTTGCACTTGATTTCCTTTATAACATTGGAATAACTTGTAGCATGTATAGCTTTACTTGTTATAATATTATGGAAAGCTCGTAATATGCATAATTCAAAATCATTATCTTGGTAAAGTACTGATTCCAGGTACTAGTTCATTTTTTTTTAAATGGGAACATTCATTCTGAAGTTCAAAAGATTGTATCTACAATTTTCAAAGAGCTATATTTCAGCTACATATGATGGATTGGCAGAGAAAAAAACCTGTGGCGGTATGGGTAAAAGCAAATCATAGTGGTGTGAAATGTTTTCTACAGTATTTGGAGGACAAAAAATGAATTACTTACCCAAGGAGAGGCTGAAGTTCTCATTTTTAATTATCTTGGTCTGACTGTGTATCTGATTGAGCAGGAAATTGTCACTCAACTACTTACAGTATGATGAGTCCAGAAGTGAACTATACAGCGAAGAAGGATCTAAAAGAAGAAAATCAAGAAGGCATGAAAATGATGTTCGTCCCCTTTCAAAGAACGATATTAGTAATATTCGCCGCTCACAGGTACACCTATGCTTATTCAGTATGAACTTTGTTTTACAATATAATTGTCTTTTTGTTTTTTAGACAATTTGTTGCAGCAGCATCATTTTTACAGAATTTATCAAAAAAAATGTCATTTTCATAAAGAACTGGCAATTTAACTTAAAACAACAACAACATACCTAGTATATTCCCACAAAATGGGGTCTGGACAGGGTAGAGTGTACGCAGACCGTACCACTATCTCAGATGCCAATTGAACTTATATCCTGAAATTTTCCTGACAAGTAACTTATAGATATTACTATCTTCAAAAAATTTAGTTACTGATTTCATATCCTCAGGTACCTCAAATTATAGACACACTGTGGCATCTAAAGGCAAGGGATATGCTTCCAGCAGTTTGGTTCATCTTTAGCAGGAAAGGATGTGATGCAGCTGTCCAATATCTTGAAGACTGCAGGTTACTGGATGAGTTTGAAATGAGTGAAGTTGAACTGGCACTCAAGAGGTTCCGTATCCAATACCCTGACGCTGTGCGTGTATCTGCAGTGAAAGGCCTCCGCCGAGGAGTGGCTTCACATCATGCTGGCTGTCTCCCCCTTTGGAAATCATTCATTGAAGAGTTATTTCAGCGAGGTCTAGTTAAGGTTGTCTTTGCTACTGAAACACTTGCTGCTGGCATCAATATGCCTGCTAGAACAGCTGTCATTTCATCTCTCAGCAAAAGGGGCGATAGTGGAAGAATCCATCTAAGCTCAAATGAGTTATTCCAAATGGCTGGCCGTGCTGGTCGTAGAGGTATTGATGAAAAGGGTCATGTGGTGCTTGTTCAGACTCCTTATGAAGGGCCCGAGGAGTGCTGCAAAGTTCTTTTTTCTGGGCTTCAACCTCTTGTTTCACAATTTACGGCCTCGTATGGAATGGTGCTTAATCTCGTAGCAGTACGTACTTCAACCTGAGCCTCCTCGACTCATTTTATTTTCTATTTCATGATATTATGTCTTATCCTCCAGGGGGCCAAAGTTACCCAGAGATCAACTGAGCTAGATGAGATAAAAGTCACACGAGCAGGACGAACTCTTGAAGAATCAAGGAAGTTAATTGAGCAGAGTTTTGGTAATTACGTGGGAAGCAATGTCATGCTTGCTGCGAAAGAGGAGCTTGCTCGAATAGAAAAGGAAATAGAGTCACTTACTTCTGAAATCAGCGAGGAAGCGATTGATAGAAAGAGCAAGAAGCTCTTAAAGCAGTCAGAATATCAGGAGATTGCTGAACTCCAAGAAGAATTAAGAGTAATTTCATTCTGTTGCTTTTGATCTTTTATTACCTCAAATTGGACAGTTTGTTTCACAGCAAAGGAACATTCTTTTTTTTATTGATTATCAGAAAGAAAGGGTTTACTTTCGACCTGAAAAACCTGTTGAGAAGCCTATTAGTAAGGTGAAACTATTTCTACCTAATTGTCCAGAATAAACTATTAGCTTTCGTTTTCTTAATATTCTTCAAGGTTCTTTGTCCGAAGGTAAATTCTACAGAGTGGTGGTTAGACTGGCTTTGTTGTATGGAACAAAATATTGGCCAGTCAAGAACTTCCTTGTTCAGAAGATGCAAGTGGTAGAAATGAGGATGTTGAGATGGATGTGTGGGCATAGTAGGAGCGATAGGACTAGGAATGAGGTTATCCTGGACAAAGTGGACAAGACGAGGGAAGGAAAACAAATGGTTTGGGCATGTGAAGAGATGTGTAGATACCCCTGAGAAGGGGGTGTGAGAGGTTGGATATAGTAGGTACGAAGAAAGATAGAGGTAGGCCGAAGAAGTATTGAGAAGTGGTGATTAGACAAGATATGACGCATCTTCAGCTTACCGAGGACACGACCTTAGATAGGAGGATGTGGAGGTCATTGATAAGGGGTAGAAGGGTAGTAAATAGTTGAGTGTTGTCTTAGTATCAGCCCGTTCATGCATTTGGCTTGGAGTAGTATAGAGCATTGTCTCTGTCATAGTATTAGCATATTCATGTAGTGTCGCTTTTGGCATCCAATATCGTTTGTTGTTTACTTGTTTAAGTTACTGCATTTTGTTGTTGATGTTATGGTTCCTTGCATATATGCTCCACACTGCTTTGCTATTATTTATCATGTCTCTCTCCACTGCTGATTCTTTTTGATCACTGCTTTGAATTTGCTTCTCGAGACAAGGGTCTTTCGAAAACAACCTCTCTACCTTTAAGAGGTAGTGGTAAGGACTGTGTACACTCTACCTTCCCCAGACCCCACTTTGTGGGATATGTTGTTGCTCTTTGTCTAAAGGTAGGTATAAGGTCTGCGTACACCCCACTCTCCCAAGACACACTAGGTATGTTGTTGTTATTTGTATAAAGGCTGGCTTTTTAGTTATGCTGGCCTACATTTTTCAGTTTCTGGAAGCACGGTAATTGAAAAAAGCTCTTATTCATTGAGTGTCTTTTCTAGTTGGCAGCCTGTCAGAAAGTAATCTAGTTTCCAGCTTGTCCTTTGCTGTTTCCAACCACTACTTCCAGCTCTAGTAATCTTAGAAGCATTATGTAAACATTCCTTTGATGGTCACTGTACCTACTTTTTCCAGGCTGAAAAGCGTCTTCGAACTGAATTGCGAAGAAAAATGGAGCTGGAAAGAGTGTTCTCGTTGAAACCTGCATTAAAAGAGTTAGAAGATGGACGCCTTCCGTTCATGTCCTTGCAGTACACTGACAGTGACGGGGTTCAACATTTAGTTGCTGCAGTTTATCTAGGGAAGGTTGATACTTTGAATACTGAAAATCTTATAAGTATGGTAAGCATTTCTTATGACCCTCTATTTTGCTTAGTAACAGCAAGTATGGAAGCCTTTGTGTCATCAACAGGACATTGCTTGATGCTTATTTCTAGTTGCAGTGGGCCTCCATAGATGCAATTAGCTTGTCTCTTCAGCATTTGATATGCAAACATCTTGTTGCACACAATAGAAAGTCTGTTATAGGTGCTCTGCTCAATTGCAACAAGCAGAAAGCTTGGTTTAAGACCTTAATGCCGCTCTTGCTCTTTGTTGTTAAGGTTAATAGATGACATGTTTGATATATTGTATAAATTCTTGCAGTTTGCCATGTTTGTAAAGCTTTAAATTTTTCTGCTATGTTCTGTATTCTGATGAGTGTTCGGCATCATGTTGCCATCATAGTATCACTAATCTTAAATCTTTACTCTGTGTAAGATTAATCAGCCAATTAATCAATCAACTATGCCTCGATATCGAACTAGTTGTAGTATATCTTAGACTCTATGGAGCTAAATGTCTTGTTGTTGAAGGAGTCTCTCTCTTTCTCTCTTTCTCTCTTTCATATCTTCCAAGTCATTTGGTTTTTGTATTAAACATTCTCCTTTAAAATGAGTGACTAAATGGTCATTATTATAGTGCATTTTGTTAGGATAGGAATAGGATTTTATAGTGTCTTGCGTGGAAAATGATTATAATGTAGTGTCTATTAAGATACTCGCAGGAGATGATGTTACAAAATTTGTGAAGTTGAGTGATCAGCTTGCAGATATTTTCACCAAGTCCCTCGTTGGTCTTCGTATTAGTTACATTTGTAACAAGCTTTGGTACATATGACTTGTATACACCAGTTTGAGGGGAAGTGTTATAATAGGAACATGAATAGGACTAGCATTATATATAGCGTCCTACGTGGATAAAGATTGTAATGTAGTGTCTATAAATAGCGCCAGTAAAATAATGTAGAATACACAATTCGATAATATTTTGTCCTCTATTTCTCACACATTTTATATAAGACTTTATGTTTGGACTGCTTTACAAATTTTCTAGTTCTCTTAAAGCTGTTTGAGAATAGTACTGCAGTTCCCAAATAAAGTAAAAGTTCTCTCTTTGATTACCTACTGTACAGTAGTAGGGATGTATAATCCTTCTATTCTCCAGGTGCGGGACAATGATGCCTTTGCATTAAAGGCAGTAGTGGAAAATTTTGAACTTGGTGATATTAGAGCTGAAGACGTTATACCATCTTATCATGTGGCTCTTGGTTCAGATAACTCTTGGTATCTTTTCACAGAGAAGTGGATTAGAACGGTTTATAGAACAGGCTTTCCAAATACAGCCTTAACTCTTGCTGATGCTTTGCCTCGTGAAATTATGGCTGAGCTTCTTGATAAGACAGAGATGCAGTGGCAGAAGTTAGCTACATCTGAATTTGGAGGTCTATGGTGTATGGAAGGTTCTTTGGAGACATGGTCTTGGAGTTTAAACGTGCCAGTCTTGAGTAGTCTATCTGATGATGATGAGGTACGCTATCTATCAACTTCATTTTTGGGTGTGATTGTTTTTCTGTTGTTGCATGGTTCTTATTTACTTGGGGCAGTTCCTCCTCAAGTTGATAATTGTTAGCATCTGCTTTTCCATTTCATGTTTATTTCGTGTTCCGGGGGGGTGGGGGCGCTGGGAAGGAGGGACGATGGAGAAACATCAAAGTGTCGAATACGCGATATTCCATTTAACATATCGTTTATTAAAAAGTAAATATTTCTTGTTCTTGGCCAATAAATATCCTTATCTGGAGTCATATGGACTTCCCTATGTTCAGGAATGCTCAGTATAAAGAGTAAGCAAGAATAATAGTCTTTGGCTTTAGTAAAGCTATTGCAGATTTTAGTGTTTTCCATTTTGAGATTTCATCCACGTGTAGTACTCTGGTTAGAGTTGCTAGTATTTAGGTACTTTGTGTTTTCTGAAGTTCTACGTCGAATTAGTTTTTCTTGGTGAAATGCCATTGGATGTAAAGACAGCCTGTCAATCTTTTCTGATAATGACGGTCATGGTTCTTTTGGCCGAACTTTTAAATGTTGGGACTTAACAGTTTGGATCCCTGTTTATATTGTTCCTTGAATCATTGTGTTACTCTCATCATTATTTTTTTTTTTGTGATGAAGTAAGAATGTTATAAATGGCATTGAGATGCAGCTTAGAAATTACAAGAGTAGTGAATCTGTAAGCTTATTTACAAGTGTCCTAAACAGCGACTAAAGATCTTACGAAGTCCAAAAGTTCGACATGAGAGTCAACAGGGAGTAAACTATCCCAGCATAAAGATAAAAGACAGTTGGCCTTAAGCTGGGGGATTGGAGTTGATATTTCATCAAAGCAGTTTTTGTTTCTCTCTTTCCACAGCACCAAAATAAATGGGATCGTTCTCCAAACTTGTCTGATGGATTTTTCAACTTTCCAAGAGTTCCAGATAACGTAGGCATCCTTTAAACTAACAGGCATGACCCATCTGAAACCAAAATAGCAAAAAAAAGTAAGTTCCAGAAATCAACAGCCACTGGACAATGATGGAGTAGATTTAGTCTTATAAGCTTGCCGGCTCACGAGGCATCTATGGACTGTTGGTATTCCCCCTCTCCTGAGGTTGTCCAAAGTCAGACTGGTGTCATGAAGGACTATCCAGCTGAAGCGTAGGACCCTGGGAGAGGCTTTAGTCCACCAGCTGAGTTTCCAAGGCCACTTCTCTACCATATCATTCTGAGCACGCCATGAAGAATACCCTGCTTTCACTGTGTATTGTCCATTGTCTTCCTATTCCATTTGATTTTGTCTGGGTGGTGATCATTTGTTGAACAGCTCTCCGATTGGACAGTAGTTTTAGTTGCTCATCTAATTCCCGATCTTTGGAAATTTCCTCTAAATAATGGTCCCGTGCATTGCTCTCTCTGTTCTGGAAGACAATAGAGTTTGGGTTAGAGGCTATTGGGTAGAGAGCAGGAAAGTCGCTTTGGAGATTTTACTTAATATCATTTGGATGGACTCAGATCCTTTCATGTAGGAGAGTCTTTGATGGGCTTTGAATTTGGATTAGTGTTCCCTGACCATTTTTCCTTCCAAAATTTAATGTGAAAGAGCCAACACCATATGGTGCTATGCATACATTGGTAGACCAGTGTGATTGCGCTCCATGTTTAGCAGAAACAACTTCCTTCCATAGAGCATCATCGTCAATTGTGACATAAATAGCCATTCATGAGCAGGGACTTATTATGGCCTGCAAGGTTCCATATACCTAAGCCTCCAAGGTATTTGGAAAGAGTGAGTCTAGGCCATTTGACTAGATGGAATTGGTGAATTCTGTTGTTTCGTTCCATAGAAAGTCTCTCCTTAACTTAGCAATTAGTAACGACATCTTGCTTGGGATAGGGAGGAGGGACCAAAAATGTGGGTAGGCTGTTAAGGACACTGTTTATGAGGGTGAGTTTTCCCCCTACAGAAAGGTAATGCATCTTTCAAGAGGCTTGCTTTTTATCACATTTCTCTATGGTTCCACCCAAAAAGTCTGCGGATTTAAATATGACACCAAGAGGCAGACCTAGATATGTTGTAGGAAGAGAACCAGTGGAACAACATAGTATGCCTACCAAGGATTCTAGGTTATGGACTTTATCAACCGGATAGAACACGCAATACAACTAATGGAGATGTTTAAATTGGTGCAATACCTGGGATTTCCTCTTCTTCACAAAAGATGAGTGTCATCTCATACAACTAATGGAGAGGTTTACAATACTTCCTGGAGGCTTCCCTACATCAAAACCTTTTATCCCGTAAAGGTTTTCAGCTTTAGTCCACATTCTGCTTAAACCTCCCATTGCTATGATTAA
>JBDJHY010000094.1:1666042-1682664 GCA_039654485.1 Withania somnifera
CCCCCAACCAACTGGGCTAGAGTTGATCAGAACAGAGTATTTCCCAGTAGAAATACAGAAACTTATCCACTTCTCACCAAACCCGATTTGCCTATGAAGTAAGATAATGCCAATTGAGTTTTGTCAAAAGCTTTCTCAATATCTAGTTTGCAAACAATACCAGATTTACTCTCATGATCTCATCATTGTTTATTTTACAAGTTCCAGAGGTAAGAAATAAAGACACCAGCATAGACTTGCTGGTCCCGGTGATCAGGTGCCATAGATGATTATTTGACATACAACCACTGCTGCAGACATCATTCTATAATAACCCTTGACATCGTAACTTAAAATTGTTGATCTGTGCTTAACATATAAATAATGATGATCCATACTAGACATTATGGACTTCTTGTAAGATGAACAAGGCATGTTTAGTTTCTGTCTTTGTTTTTTCCGGACTTTGTATAGGGACTTTCAGCGCACTGGTTGTGCTGTATATAAAAGTTACCATTCTCCATAGAAAATGATTAAAGACTGGTACTTCTGTATTGGCATATAGCTTGATAATAACAAATTTTGACTATGTCAGCAGGTCCTTAGAATTACTTATCTGTGTCTCTCTCTTGCACACATCTACTTACAAAGGTATAGCATGTCATAAAATACTAGTGTCGCATGATATATGATCTGCTTTCTTTTAGTTCTTAAATCATGTGAAACATCGAAGTCTTGAGCCTAATTTATACACCAAGAAATCTTTTTGCTGATGTATTATCAGGTCTTGCAATTATCTCAAGCATACAATGATGCAGTAGAATGCTACAAGAACCAAAGGAATAAGGTCTCTCGTTTGAATAAAAGGCTAACTCGTACAAAGGGCTGTAAAGAGTATAAGAAGATAATGGATTCAGCTAAGTTCACTGAGGAAAAGATTCGGCGGTTGAAGGTTAGGTCGAAGCGTTTGGTTGGTCGTATAGAGCAGATTGAGCCAACTGGTTGGAAGGAATTTCTGCAGGTATAATACTGCTTATATTCTTGTTACATGACACGGATTATACTTCATCAAGTTGTGCAACTTTTCATCCATAGCCTATTATATTTGCTACAGCATCCTCATATTTCATGCTCCTTTTATTGAGTAAAACCTGCTTTATCCTCAAGCGTGCATACTATTCTCCCATGTACTTTAACACCATGCTTTAAGACCAACTTTGACCCAAATAGAAAGAAAGAACTTAATATTATTTTTAAGAACTTATGGTCTCCTCCATCATTTTCTAGGGATTTTCTTGGGGATCAACTTTGTTATTGGAAGTTTAGAAATGTTTGCTAGTTAGCAGGAAAGAATGAATAGTTTACTTCAGTGAACTGTGTATATCTGTAGTCGGGGAAATCTTTTGGGAAGCAGCATTCTCTTTCGCAAACCTCTACTTTAAAATTACACCACACTTCCCAATTTGGGATTTCAGAAATGTTTACGCGAAAAAATATTCTGTACAATTTCATAATTTCATGAGTTCAGATTCATTAAAGTAATCCCTATTTTAAACTGTTAATGTGATGATTTCTCTATCAAACTAAATTTCATTTTTTCCCACCATCATGACTATGCTATATAAAGTCAAATTAAGATCTTAAACTCCATATCTAGTCAAATAGCACCATATAAAATGAAATGGAGGGAGTACGTTATAAAGGGAAAGGATTGACAGAAAATTTTTATAATGTTGCCGTGCTGGATGTCTAATTAATTAGTTGTTGATATTTTCTTTTTCGAAATAGAATGTACTCTAGAAACTGCATTAAGCATCTATGACTAATTGTTATTTTACTTAGTCTGTTGACTTACTTGAGACGGTTTTCCTGTTGACATTGAAGCCCTTGTCAGGTTGCTTCTTTTACTAGAGCCAGAGAAATTACCCATCGCTTAATGTCTGGCAGGTCAGCAATGTTATACATGAAAGTAGAGCATTGGATATCAATACACACATCATTTTCCCCCTAGGTGAAACTGCAGCTGCAATTCGAGGAGAAAATGAACTTTGGCTTGCGATGGTTCTTCGAAATAAATTGTTGTTGAACCTAAAACCTGCACAGCTTGCTGCAGTCTGTGGTAGTCTAGTTTCTGAAGGCATTAGACTTCGACCCTGGAAAAATAACAGGTAGAATCTTTGTCCTCAAGATACAGAGTTCTATCAGTCTGCTTTCAACTCGATATTTTCTGGGATCGCCTTTATATTTTCGTCTGACTGTGTAGGTTTATCTAGCTCTAGAATGCACTTCCCGTAAGAATTTCCTCCACCTTGTAAATAAAGGACTCGCCCTTATTAAGAAAATGGTGATCTGCTGCTGTTCTTTGTCTTAGCATATACCTTCTCTCCTGTACTTCCTCTTTTATTCATGGTAGAGGGATCCACAATAACCTGCCTTTGTCTTGCCCCCAGAGAAGGTGGAAAGTAGGATCATGTCACATTAGAGGCAAAAAGAAAAAGATGGGTTGTACACAAAAAGAAGGGAGTGCAGAGGTTTGGCAAAGTTGGTTTCCAGACTAAGAACCTAAACCTGCCTATGATCTTAATGGGGCCTAATTTGCTTCAATACCCCGTAGCAACTTGCACAGACTGTAGTTCGTAGTTGATCTGTTCATATGCTGATGAATCTGTGGTTGCATTAAGTATTTCTTATGATATTGACAATGTCTTAAAAGATTATATTAAGTAGGAGTTTGAATGTCCAGCTAAAATCTTGTGTGGAAAATTTTTCTCGGAGTAAAATATACATATTTTGAATTCCTTGGAGAATAATTCCATTTCTGAGATCTGATTTGAAGTTTCATGCAATATAATCTACTTTAGTTGTAGAAATGGTTAGCAAAAAAGGTAACCTTAGAGCTATCTTACAAAGGGACAAGTGAAAATTTCACTTTTACTACACTCTAATTTGAATTACACTTGCTTCTCTCTATTGTGTAACTTGTGTTCTGGTAATTTCCTGAATTCTTGTTGGATAAGGAGGTGAACCATATTTTAGATGCAATGTTGTTTTACTTGTGCTTGACCGCAAGAGTATGCTGCAGTTTGGAGATTAGTTGCTCTATTTAATAGCTGGATAGTTGTATTGTGGTAGGAACTACCTAATGGAGAAATGCTTTTGGGTTTGTGAAATAAAAGAGGTTCTTATCTGTTGTACCATTTAAAATACTATACGCAATTCGTCTGAGACAACTATTGCTGAGTTCTTTCCAGAGCTCTATAGTCTGTTGGTCCACTTGGTATTTTAAAAAATAGAACTGCAAAAATCAAAGCAATAGTTTAGTGAACTTCCAGTATCAGTTCATCATAATTGAATTGGCTTCTACATGATTGCCCATGTTTTATAAACCTTGTGCTGAAAAGGAATGCTCTGATTAACATCCTCTGTCTGCAGTTTCGTTTATGAACCCTCTACCACTGTCTTGAACATCATAGACTTGTTGGAAGAACAAAGGAGCTCACTTCTAGAGCTTCAGGAGAAGCATGGAGTAAATGTGAGTTCTCGAGTTGGATTGGAGCCCGATTTACAACATGTTCCATGTTGGCTTTGCACTTCATTAATGTGAAAAAAACTTGCTGTATCACAGATTCCTTGCTGCTTGGATAGCCAATTCACTGGCATGGTTGAAGCCTGGGCTTCTGGGCTTACTTGGAAAGAGATTATGATGGATTGTGCAATGGATGAAGGAGATTTGGCTCGTCTTCTACGGAGAACAATTGATTTGTTAGCTCAAGTATGCATGTTATTAAAGACTATTCATCTCTTGCTTGCTCTATTTAAAGAAAACATATTGCACTAGTCACTACTGCTTTCATATTCTTGGGCGGCCATTTGCAGTCGTTTTCTCTCTCTTTGTGTCTTGTTTGCAACTAAATATTTGCCATGACAGATGGAGAACTGAGTATTACAAAATTTAATGGGCACACATCTAGGCACCAACATATCTAATTAAAGAAAGATGATCCTAACTCAAGCTAAGCTCCTTATTTTCATTGATCACGTAACTCTATATATAATTAAAGACAAACCGGCGATCTTAACTTAAGCTAAGTTCCTTCTTTTCGGTGATTATGTAACTCCTTATTTTCTGCTCTTCCTTTCATTTCTTCTTTTTTTTTTTCCTGCTTCATTTTGCTACTCTGCGTGATCTCAGGTTCCCAAATTGCCTGATATAGATCCACTGCTGCAAATCAATGCCAAAAGTGCTGCTGGCGTAATGGACCGCCCACCAATAAGTGAATTAGCAGGATGATATTCAAATAATATTCAGCATCTATCTTCGGAATCGAACTCAAGCCAGGTAATCTAGAGCCACTATTCCTTAAGAGAAATAGAACTTGATCAATTTAGTTTCTGTCGACTAGGCTTCAAATTAGTGAATTTCACATTTATCACCATCATCTCCCAAGTCTTTACTACTCTTTTAACCTTGCAAAGTAGACTTATGTTCGTCTTCTTTCCATGATACTGATTTCTCTCACAGTACTGAAAAGAACCTGCTTCAAGAACGGTTTGAAATTATTTAGCCAGACTGACTTTGCTATAAAGAGATTGCCCAGAGCATGCAGAGAAGCAAGAATCTAGCAACATCTCGATGGTGGACGAGGTGTTGAAAACCCAAGAAAATCAGTATTTTGCCCATCAGAAGTATTAGCTGGAGCATGCTGTATACATAGGTAGTAAGTAGTATCAGCACTTGTTAGAACAAACGCACGGCGGAAATGAGATTCAGTGTAAAACAGAATGATTTTTTTTAATAGAAATTCATGGCACAGGATGAAGTTGATTGATTAGCTGGGAGTAGCAACATAGACTAAGAATGGTGTGTGACTCGCTTTTACAAAATGTAATTTGTATATTACATAACAAGAAGCAATTTGTTTTTTGTAGATGAAGCAGGATTTTAGCCAAGACGTATCCTTTTTGCTTTGATATCCAAAATCATGGGTGTTTCACTGCATAATCAAATTATACTTTTGAAAGCCGTCCCAATCATTTGATTTCTGCTTCTCGATATCATTTGGAAAATTTTTAAATGTCATCTGAGAGTCTCTGTTAATAGAATGTCCTATTTGTTATATAAAATTTAAAAAAGAAAAAAAAAAGATGTTTAAATATGTTTGCAATATTTTAATGACGGTTGGATTTCTCTTCTCTGGAAGTGTAATGGTTTAGGGAGAGTAAATGGCCATTAACTATACCTTAAACTTGAAATGCATCCTTGTATTATTATAGTGAATATGAACTATTTTGATTGTGACAACTTTCATCCCTCAATTTGCTGTCAAAAATATGACTCCTAAATAGAAAATGTGCCATGCACGTGACTTATCCCCACAAATACACCAATGTCGGCTAGCCAGCGCTTCAATGTCTTTTTTTAACATAAAATATTTAGTATTACAGAAAAATTGTAAAACTGGGAACGAGTTCAGCTACAATTCTATGTTTTAAGTTCTACTATATAAATAATATTTTCATGAAAAAATACTCTTTGAGTAAATAGTACGTATTGTTTTACAGAAAATAATCAATTTTTTAACTTATTTTTAGTGTGCGATAATTAAGTAAAAGAAAAATGTTATCCAAGTATGTTTATGTAATTTAACAAAATACTATAAAAGACAGATGGGGCAGAGTAGGGGTTCGAGGTGGCTGGAAGTTGGGGAGTTGAGTGGTATGGAGAAAACAATGAACTTGAAATAATTTTTTCTAGATAAAATATATATTTTTTTAAAAAAATCAAACATATATAAAACACAAAGTTAAAAGCAATTTTCAAAAAATTATTTTCCCCCGTACCAAACCAAACACATCCTAAGAGTTCAAATCCTTCTGCTTAAGTATCACATAGTTTGTTTTATGTCCCAAAACAAATGAATACAAGGTCAAAACTTTTGAGTTACATTTAGCTGAACAAAGCCCAACTTATAAATCAACGTCTTAGTGCTAGATTTAGTCATGCGTGTGATTTTTATACAAATACAACAACCCATCAACCGTGTAAATCAGTATCAACGGAGATCACATAAAACCAGCTAGAGTCCAGAAAATTGCAAAATGGTGATCAAATAGCAGATAATATCAAGGAATCAGTTAATATCCGATAATCTCAAAGAATCAATTAATATCAGATAATCTCAAGAATCACTCAATGTCAAATAATCTCAATGAATCAGTCAGTGTTAGATAATCTCAATGTATAAGTCAATATGAACAATTAATAAATGCCACAAATTAAATGAATGTGATGCTAAATATAAATGGCTTATTGCATGTCTGCATCATGTATACACCTATTGTCATTTATTTATATTTCAGTCAAGACTCATGGGTGACTCGCGAGTTCCATGTACTTACAAATCTCTAGAACCCCGATATGAAACCTCAGGCTGCCACTCAATATCTCAGCTATTTGGTAAGAGCTTTGGACTGTCTATCCACAACCTGAATCTCCAATACGAACCTCGGACTGTCCATCCAACTCAGACATCCGATACGAGCCTCATATTGTCTATCCAAATCATTTTTCATAACTCAAAGACATAATCTAAGTCTCATATTCAATTATTTTAAGGTGAGCAATTATCATGTGCATATTATGCGAATATCACAGTTTTGGATTTCAGATTAATAATATCATCCTCTCATAGACATTCATTTTCAAGAATATCTTTTATACCTCAATTTAGCTTCCCAGGCATCATAATTTCTTTGATTATAATGGTATAAATATTTCATCAAGGCAAGTTCAACAACAAATACACATTTAAGTCTCATTTCATTATCAAGATATCATTTCCAACTGCATGATTCAAATCAATCAATTCGTAATACAATTCAAGTATATATAAGATTCAACAATTTCATCAGGTATTCACATTATTTCAACTTGTTCATTTTATACCCAATATGCTTGATGATATCAACCATGAAGTGCCAGGAGCATCTACCTCGTCCATGAGCACTTGATGGTAACCCTTATATAAGTCTAGGAAATTCAAGAGCTCATACCCTGAGACAGTTTCTACCTTCTGGTCAATAATTGGCAAGGGGTAGCAATCCTTGGGGTAATACTTATTTAGATTGGTGTAGTTTACACACATTCTCCATCCTCCCCCTGCCTTCTTCACCATAACCGAATTGGCGACCCACGTCGGGTACTTGACTTCAAAGAGGATATCCTCCGCCATCAATTACTTGACTTCAGCTCGGATTACCCGATTTCTTTCAAGCGTAAACTTTCTCTTCTTCAAATGCACCGGCTTTATTCGTGGATCCACATTTAACATGTGGACCATCACCTCAGGTGATACTCCTATCATATTCAAAGGGGACTAGGCGAAGACATCCTTAAACTCTTGGAGTAAGGATATAATTCCCTGATGGAGGGTTGGGTTCAGCGACGATCCCACCTTGACTTTTCTTTTAGGGAATTCGGGGTCTAATAGGACCTCAAGCACTTCGTCATTTGCTTTCCCTGACGGGATGACATGAACTCTCTGTTGGGGCTGAGGGTGATTGATCTGTAATTGCTATTTGTTCACCTCAGGTGCTCTCTTTTTTAGTGTAATTCTCATGCACTCTCATGCAACTTGCTGATCATCTCGGATGGAAGTTATCCTGTGTTCGGTGGGAAACTTCATCATGAGGTGGTAGGATGAACATATCGCTTTGGTTGGTGTTAGCCAATCTAGTCCCAAAATAATGTTGTAGGGAGAGGGTGCGTTGATTACATAAAACTCAACCATCATGATTTTCTGCTTGGGGTAGTCCCCTACAGTCACTGGTAACCAGATGCTTCCTTCAGGCATCACCTCTCCCTAGATAAAAGTTTGAAACGGTTGACAGGTCCGCCGCAAACTACCTCAATCAATCCCGAGTTGATCAAAGCATGCTGAAAAGATTATGCTGACAACAACACTATTATCCACGTAGACCTGGCGTACTTTTTTGTTCGCCATGATCATCTTTATTACCAGGGCGTCGACGCGGGGCATTGCTTCAGGGACGGCGTCTTCCTCAGAAAAGTGATGACTTCTCATGACTTGAAACATTTGTGGCGAGGTTCCTCTGAGGGCACCCTTCTCACCTCTGCTTTTAAAGCAGCCTGTGATATCCCTTCTGAGGGCCCACCAAAGATTGCATATATTACTCCTGTAACATTATTATTTTGGTTTTGGGGAGAGGGTAAAGTTGGTGTGGGGCCCCATTCCTATGCTGCTAGCTGGGGCCTACTGGAATATGATTGGGATTGAAGTAATTGCCCTGTCCTGAGTATCCCTGAGGGGGGTATTGAGGATACTGGTTCTAAGGTGGCTCCCACCTCCTATATTGTTGGCCACGACCTCGACCGACCTAGTTGAATCCTCTCCTTTCCTGGGGCTGATAGTTTCTTCAGCCACCTCGTCCATGACCTCGGGAAGAATTTGCAATTGTGGTTATGTATTGCGCCAGCATACCTCGTTTGACACATTCATCAATCTCTTTTACAAGATCTTCGCACGTCTTGATGTTATGGCTATGATCATTATGGTTGTGACATCACAAGCTTCAAGATCGCTTGTGGGGTGGGGCCTGCAGCGTCGGTGGTGGACTTAGTATATTCTGGTGAAGTGCAAAAATCTCGAATCTCGACCTCGTTAATGGGGTCAAGGTGCCTTAAGGGAATTTCGGCTCGCTTCTCCCTTTGTTCAGCCTGTCAAAGACATTCTTTCTAGGGATTCTGTAGTCCTCGTATTTCCTGTCTAGCCTGTTCCATTCCCGCTTTCGCTTGTTAGCCTTATCTGCTGTGGCAAAGTTTCTCATCACTTTAAACAACTTCTGTTCTGTCTGCTGTGGATTTCTTCTCAGCTCGGTGTAGAGGTAACCGGGTTGAAGTCCACTCAATAAAGCCGAGATTAAAAGTTGGTCAGTCTTGTGCTCTGTGTGCAGGCTTTCTTCTGTAAAGCGCTCTAGGTACACGTTTATGGCCTTGTCTCTTTTTGCTTGACGTCTAGGAGATAGACCGAGTTTTCACCTTTTTTTTGGTAAAAACGGGCGTAAAAGAGCTCGGGCAACTGGTGAAACGAGGTGATGATGTTCCTTGGCAGGTCGTCAAACCAAATTCTGGCCTTTTCCACCAGGAATTCAGGGAACACTCTGCACATGTGCTCCCTATTGCATTGGCGATTGACCATCTGAAATTTGAACTCGAATAAAAAGTTGTTGGGGTCAGTGCTTCTATCATAAGGCTTTATCCCCGGTGATTTGAAACCTTTAGGTAAGGGAGTGTTCATTATTTTCCTCGAAAAAGGGTAATTACGTCCCTCGCCTCGTCGATTCCCAAAATTATATCTAGTTTATTTTTGATAAAATTTTGGAAAGTTTTGCTGATGCCGACTTCGTCATTGTGATCTCGGAGTGGGCTCCAATCTCTGCGAGGGTTGAAATTTTGACGTCGCTCCCCCGACTTGGCTAGCTTTCGTTTTTCATGACGAGAATTTTCATCACTAGAACAAGAATCGGTTGATTCTGTTGAACTCTGAGGTAGGTCCTCCTCCTATTCTATACCTCGCCCTTGATTGAGCTGAGCATCCCCATGGGATCTTATCTTGGATGGTCATTGCACCATTGCTGAAACAAAGTTTAGTGCTCTTGGACGAATTTCTCCGCTGAGGTGAGCTGGACGTTTGTAATAGTCCGATCCTGGTCCTGTCGGTATGACGGGTAGGAAGTGGGGTTGCTTGTGCCCTGCCTTGGCCTCTACCACCTCGGCTAGAACCACCACATGTCCTGGTCCTGCCAGCACGACCTGCTCATCGTGTGTTTTTGCACCTTGTGTTAACCATTTTTTTCCAAATGTTAGAGCTTTTGATATATAAATAAGAATCTACAACTATCTACCCCCACAGATGGCCCCAATTGATGAATCCCTAAAGATCACTAATAAATCCTTACTATAAAGTCTTTCTTACAACAAATGGCATCAACAATGAATTTGGACTAAGTGCCTGCAAAACACTAGGTGGTTTCCGGGGTAATTCTCTAATGCTTAAGTTAATAAAAAGCTTGGAGAGATAATATCAATGGTATTTTGAGAGGAATATATTGAGCGTACCTTTGTCCTTTCACTGTATGGGCTTTTATAGCTGGTTCCAGTAACAACCACATTAATAGCATTGTGAATGGGAGTAATGCTCTCGTTAGTGATTATTATCACCTTCTTTGTAATTGTCGTTGCCTCATTAGTGGGCACTGTAAATGAGGAGTAATAATCTTCTCAACTGTTGTTATCACTTTAATGACAATTACTTTACCATTACTCTACATTAATTATTACTATACCATCATTTCATTTCCCCCTTCAATAATTATCTCTTTTTTAATGACCTTTGGGATTCTAAGTCGTCCTTTCATATACATTTCCGCTTCTTTATTTTGCATCTTTTATTACTTTGTTCACTTCCTTGCCTTCATCGTTCCCAGAGTCTTCCTTCATCTTTTGATACAAGAGTTTAATAGTAATTAATAATTACTATTAGCAGCATAATTAATGTAGAGTAATGGTAAAGTAATTGCCATTAAAGTAGTAACAACCGTTGAGGAGATTATTACTCTCCATTTACAGTGCCTACTAATGAGGCAACGACAGTTACAAAGAAGGTGACAATAACCACTCACGAGAGCATTACTCCCATTCACTAGGGGTGGACGTTCGATTTTTCGGTTCGATTATTAAAACTTCGGTTCGGTTTTTCGATTTTCTATTTCGTTAAATAACCGAACCCGAACCGAAATAAATTCAATTTTGTTCGATTTTTGCAATTTCGATTCATTTTTTTAGTTCGATTTTCGGTTTGAGCCTTAAAAATTAAAATAAGTCATTTCATAAACAGTACTATCAAGCACAATAAGAGATAGAAATAGACACCAAGATGTTGAGACAATATCACTACCAAACTTCAACACTTGCCAGTTGCCACTTACCAAATTCATCTTTAACAACAAATATATTCTCCTTATTAAGGGCAAAAAAAGAGGGAACAATAGAGAGACATATCATGAAATAGCCAGTGAAATTCATGGCTGCACCAACTAGTAAACAAAGAAAACAAAATCCGAATGCAATTTAAATCTAGAGAACAGATGTTACCTGAGATATTCAGCAGCAGCAGTCAGCAAGTCGAAAACGATGACGGATTGAACTGAAGACAATGAGGACAGTGAAGACTTCGAAGTTTCGAACCCTTATGGTTCAATCTGTGTAGGCGACGCCGCCAAAGACGACTGGACGAAGGCGAAATATGAGTCTGTGAAGTGAAGTGTGATTCGTGAAGGGTAAGGAAATGTCGGAACCCGAAATGGATGGGAGTCGTGATTCGTGAAGTTGGGAATGAATTTTATTTTGAGAATGGATTTTGGGAAAATGAAGGAGGATGGGAAATTCGAATTCTGGGAATAGGGATTAGATTATTAGTTTATTATTAATTTAAACTAGGTCGGATAGGGATTGGGCCGAGGTGGGAAATTGGGTTGGGATTACTGATTCATTGATTTGGGTTATAATTTAAAAAAGCTCAATGGTGAAAATGAAATGAAATTCATATTTTAATATTGGGCCGGGGTAAGGGTAACAACACAGACCCAAATAATTTCGATTTTCGGTTAACCGAAATTTTATATTCCAAAAACCGAAACCGAAATATTTAAAAACAAAAACCGAACCCGCCCTAAAAATCAAAAATCGAACCCGAAATTTAAAAAAAATTCAATTCGGTTCGATTTTTCGGCTTCAACCAAATTGTGTCCACCCCTACCATTAACAATGCCATTAATGTGACTGTTACTGAAACCGGCTATAAAAGTTCATACATATAAAAGTTCATACAGTGAAAAGACAAAGGCACGCTCAATATATTACTCTCAAAATACCATTGATATTATCTCTCCAAGATTTTTACTATAAGAATAGGAGAATTATCCCAAAAACCAATCTGTATTTTGCAGGCACTTAGTCCAAATTCATTGCTGCTACCATTTACTGTAAGGATTGCTTTATAGTAAGGATTTATTTGTGATCTTTAGGATTCATCACAAATAATGTAGTCAAATACAAGTAGAAAAACAAAACAAACGAGGCAATGAAAATATGGCGCCTAACTACAAATACACATACAAATTAGCCAATAATATTCGAATTCACCAACATACAAAATACTTGAACAAATACAAATACTAATCATTAATTCAATGAAAATGAGAAAGAGGAGAGTTAGCCAGCAGAATTGGACAAAACTGCCCCAAGTCTTGCTAAACCAATTTCGATCAGATTTGGTACTGTTGAATTCTTCTGTTTGACTTTGTTATAGGCCTGGTGGTATCGAGAGCAGATATGAAAAATGCGACAATGAATTTCAAATCATTATATCGAAACAAGAGCAATATTATAGGCACGAAGACTAATAACTTGTTTTTTGTTGTCTTTCTTCCAATTCCTTGAAGTGTTATAATCATAGCTCATCCGATGGTCTTACAAGTTGGACAGAAAAATGACCAAAAGTGTCCTTGTTCTCTTACAAGTATTTTATAAATTAAAAAAAAATAATCTCATTAGCTACTTTCCTTAAATTTCTAGTTACACGCTATTAGATAGTAAACAGCTTTAATATGTTCCTACTTTTTTCTTTTTACACTTACTGCAACCACATAGTGAGTGAGTTATATGACAATTATACCAAAACTAACACAGCAAATCTCATGAACATATTCGTTTAATTTAAGAAATGTTTCACAATATGTTCCATTATTACAGTTATTTAAAATCCAAATTGGATACATAACTGCAGCAAGGGATCTAGTAAAATGTAACAAGGAACTTAATGGAATTGGACCATTTTAGTGTTTTACAACAGATTAGGAAAAAAATATATACATCAATCTGGGAACAAAATTAAGAATGACATCCTACAAATTTTCCGAGCCGTTAGCTGGATCATTTATTTAATAGAAAAATCTATGGTATCACTGTCCAAAATTTGAATTTCCACAAGTACGAGCAATCAACTAAGACACAAATATCAGAAGCATAACATTCGAGAGCACGTAAGATGTGGGAAATTCTACCTTTGGACTTCATTTCTCCATTTTATGCGTCATAGAACTATAACTATGACTAACTGAAGCCGTAGATTACCTTTCTATGCAAAATGCACATGTTCAACTGAAGAGCAATCTGCGGAAGCGCTGTACTTTATTAGACTGGTTCAAAGAGTCTGAATGGCCATTACACAAAAATTTCTCCTTTAATATTCTCCGCCTTTTTCTTGAATGGACCAAGAAATCTTCAGTGTCTAAGACGTAAGAGACCTAGGCAACCAAAGCCACGAAGAAAGTTATCAAGACAGAGTCCAGGTTCTTAAAGTTGTGTCATTCTAAGGATAGCCAGAGTACCTTCGATGAGCTGCATGTGATCTTACATTCTAGACCATTAAAAATTTGAAGTCCTTCCATAGCCTCGGACGTAAAAATCTCATCTCTAACTCCATACTTCCGTTTATTTCTGCAAATACGAGCATGCATTAACCTATGCTATAGAAAAAGGTCAAGAAAGTACTCTTCTATTAATATGGTACCTTGTCAAGAACACCCCAGAGTTCTCCTTCTGCGG
The DNA here is from genome assembly GCA_039654485.1 of Withania somnifera. Taxonomy (NCBI): domain Eukaryota; kingdom Viridiplantae; phylum Streptophyta; class Magnoliopsida; order Solanales; family Solanaceae; genus Withania; species Withania somnifera. The sequence goes on from JBDJHY010000094.1 coordinate 1,679,709, forward strand.
AATAGCAGAGAGGAGTTCATTGCTCAAATAAGCAGCAAAATTTGGGTCCATTGAAACAGCAGACACCTCTGGCTTATCATAAACATAGTCCATGAGTTGTATCGATAGACGCATTGGTTGAGATGACTGCAATGGACATCGTTTATCAATGCTACATTTAAATGGAGAAGGATTGCTAGGTTTTATATCGGCCATATAATAGAAAAAGAAGGAATGATGTTGCAAAGACTTACACATGCTATTCTGTATATGTTCTCGTCGTGAACAAGGGCACGCACATTTTCATGGTAAACAACATCCGAAGATGTGCTAGAATTTCTTGAGATTTCATATGCATATAGTTGGAGAAGTTTACTTTCCAACTCATCAGTTGCAATTGTCTGAAGCTGCATGAGATGCAGAAACTTAGAATTGTACAAGACAGCTGCATACACCAAACAAGGAGAAAATGAAAACACATGCACTTTACCTGTTTGACAATTTTGTATATCAGTTTGTCTAAGGTGAAAAGAAGATATGACTGAGCTCCAATAATAGCTCGGCAGTCATCCTCGAACTTTGCATTGTCAGAGGAACCATCAAGCAGGTTATATAGTGCACTCCTGAATCTGTAACATTAAAGAGGAGGTTAGTCAGATAAACTACAGATTAATCAAAATTCACTGGAACAGGAAACAAATCACTCAAAGTGACCTGGAATATGATTCAGTGGAGTTGATAGCATTTGGGACTCTCCATCTGTGTTCAGATGATGAAGAATGCAGTTTTGCTTTCTGTAGTCTTTCATACAATGTCTGTAGTTAAGAGAAGAAATGTTAATGTTGCATCACGCGAAGAATTGATACTTCATAATATTAAATACCCATACCTGGTGAAGTCTGAACAACACATAAAATGAATCATTTCCAAAAAATACACGTGATTCCTTCTCCCTGTCATGATATATAGAAGGAACGTGCTTGGTCAGAGGCCTGGATGTATGAAGAAGACGTTCGGAAAATCGCATAACAGCACCATCTCCTTCAGCATCATGGACATCAGCAGTTCCATCCACCTCTCCTTCACTGTCTGCCTTGTTATTATTCACATCGTTGTCCCCATCTTCTTCACGTTCTTCATGAGAACCTTCTCCATTAGCAGACTCACTACCAGAAACATCACAATTTTCTGAAGCATTCTCACTGTCCTCCGATGTCCCCTGAGCACTCGCTTCCCCCTCATCATCAGCATCATTCTCACGTCTCCTGTCTCTACCACGAATTTCTTCTCCATGTCCACTTTGGTACAGCTTACTGCTTGAATTTCCCTTTAAGCTAGGCGATACATTTTGACCACCTTCATTCGATGGCATAAAATTATCCTCAAAATCACCATTCGGAGTTAATTCTCCCTCTTCTCTCTCAAGCTTACATTTTCCTACAGATTCTTCAAGACATTTCTCAACTTTAATACCTTCTGCCTTTGGGTCCACGAACCCTCCGTCCTAAAATCATGCGGAGAAAAGGAAAAGAAGATAGATATTACAGATGGGGATAACAACAGATATACTGCCATGTGACCAGGAGGTTAGGGGTTCAAGACATGGAAACAGCCTTTGACAAAAATGCAAGGTAAGGCTGTGCAATAGAACCTTGTGGTGTGCCCCTTCCCCGGACCCTGGCTAACCCTTTTTTTCTTTAAATGTCTTGTCTTCAAGATTCCACTTAATTTGACCCGACGATAGCATTTCATAATTTATTTATTTTTATTGTATTAGCACACTACTGAAGTTTACGGAAACTGAGATTGCTTTCTAACCGTTCAACTGCTAAAGAGAGAATACTCTCCTGACCTTAGAATTCTCCAATTGGAAGCAGTTAAAGAGACGGAGCTTACATCACTGTTAGGGCATCTTCAAATATCAGTGTTGGGTATCTAAACGGGTAAACTGGTTTGCTATTCTTTGAAGGATTATTTTGAGCATAGCCACCCAGCGAAATACATATTGCCCAACCGGTTAAATTTTGGGTTAATTCACAGTTCACAGCAGGATCTAAATTTTCTTTCTTTTGGATTCACGTCAGGATATTTTGCCAGTTATTTTACTAAAGAATGACCAGCTTTTATTTCCTCATTGTTCGTCTTTCCGGGAGTAAAATTTGGGAAGAGGTTGAACAAGGAGAACAAGTGGTGAGGCCACACCGGGGGAGTTACAGTGATCTAAAAGTTGAAACGCAATACCTTTGAGTCATTAGCGGAAACTATCTCAGGTTCACGTTGGATTTTGGAACTACTAGTTCTGCAAGTGCCTGCACCATGCCCGAATAATGGAAAGAGTACATCAAATTTTCAAAGTCTAAATCCCATGAAGAGGTGTAGAAAACATGAAACGGAAATGAAATGCGGAGTAGGCAGCCCATGAACCTGAAGCAGTTTCTCTACAGACTCTTCCATAGCTTTCCCCCATAGCAGTACTGTTTGAAAGCACAAGCTGGTCAGCACAAAAAGCCTCTCTGCTGAGACCAGCCCCATCTGCCATGTTTAGATTAGCAGCTGCCTTTCCATGCTGAAGGAGAGTTTTTGAAGTAACGATTTTCAGTGTCACACCATTTGCATGAGAACTATCATCCTTAAACCCATTTTCACCATCCGCTATCTGAATTCTGGAAGAAATTAAATGCTCAGGTGGAGGCTCTTCATCTCCATTTCTGGAACTGCTTTGTCTGCAATTCATGCCCGAGCTACTAGCAGTGCTATCAACCCTTTCCCCTTCGATTTCTGTTTTATCTTTGGCATTTAGACTTTTAGCCTTTACAACATCTCCACCATCCACTTCACCCTGAGGATGACAAGGAACACAAAACATTGGTTCCAGGAAGGTGGTCCAAATCCTCATGACTTTATCCAACTGTTCTCTTGTACAAACTTCTCTACATGAATACTTGATGATTTGATAAAGGTCTTCATGGATGTCATA
>JBDJHY010000094.1:1716466-1726710 GCA_039654485.1 Withania somnifera
TGCTAATGCAACAAGACCTGATATAGCATTTTCTGTTAATTTACTAGCAAAGTATAGTTTTTCCCCTACGCGAAGACATTGGAACAGAGTCAAACATGTAATATGTTACCTTAAAGGACTATTGATATGAATCTATTTTTCTCTAATGGATATTGTGCAGATCTTGTTAGTCATGCAAACGCAGGTTATTTATCGGACCCACATAAAGCTTGATCTAAGACAGACTATGTATTCACATTTAGAGAACTGTCATATCATGATGATCTACGAAGCAGTCTGTCGTTGCTACTTTTTCAAATCATGTTGAGATAATTACTATTCATGAAGTGAGTAGAGAATGTGTATGGTTGAGATCGATGATACATTCCATCAAGGAAAGATGCGACCTAGAGGATGATATGAAGGCACCCACAGTCTTGTTTGAAGATAATGTTGCATGCATAGCCCAACTGAAAGACGGCTTCATCAAAGGAGACAGAACGAAGCACATATCACCAAAATTGTTCTTTACGCACAATCTTCAGAAAAAGGGTGATATTGATGTGCAACAAGTCCGTTCAAGCGATAATCCAGCAAATCTATTCACTAAGTCTCTAGGAACGTCAACTCTTGAGAAGATGGTGCATAGGATTGGGATCCAAAAATTTAATCGCTTGAATCATGATCTTCATCAGAGGGAGTAAAAAAACGCGCTGCACTCTTTTTTCCTTAACCATGGTTTTTATCCAATTGGGTTTTTCCTGGTAAGATTTTTAATGAGGCAACAAACAATAAGTATTATAGATAATCATGTATGGTTTTTCTTGCACATGAATATCCAAGGGGGAGTGTTGGAAGCAAATGTATATAGCCATGTGGCAAAAAATAAAGCTTAGTGACTAAGCCTTATTATGTTTGGCCACATGGCAACCAACCAAACCACCATGGTTAGTAACTAATGAATTGTAATGTCATGTGTCAACCAACATGGTAACTATAAATAGGTATGAAATGAGTTGATTTTTTTAGTTTTTAAAATTTTTTCAATTTGAAGTCTTTCCGTATTTAGCGAATTTTCATATATAAAAACCTTTCAATTTTTGAAATCTTCTTTTTTTAAAATTTATTTAATTTTATATTATATTTTATTTTATAACAAAAAAGATTATATTGAGTTAAAAGTAATTGTATTTGTAATTCATATCCATTGGTGTCACGTTGTTAATTTCCAAAACATGACATTTGGCGTGAAAAAAAAAGATAAAAGAAATATATGTCAGGGAGAACCTACGTGATCCAACATGGCTAAAAGTGAGAGACTGACGTAAACAAATAAATTGGAATCTTGGAAAACAAGAGATTAATTAAAGGGCAAAAAAAGGAAAATAGAAAATATAGAAATGATTAGATAGGAATACATCATAGACCATGTTACAAACCGAATATTTGTAGGGACCAATAATGCCTGTATTTTTTGGTTATTAATCATGATTGAAGAGACTAATTATGCAATGCCAATAAGAGAAAGTGTATTATTTCTTATAATTGCAGGTTATTTTTGTCTTCTTGTTAGACATTAACCACTAATTTGTCAAATAAAATCTTACTCTCTTCGTCCTAATTTATTTAATATAAAATTTAAAAAAATAAAAAAAATTATATTTTTTAAAAAAATATTAGTATAGTTATAAATTATTTCATAAAAAATTAATTAGACATTTTAAAATTATAATATTATTAAATATAAAAAGAAAAAATATAAATTTTAGCAAACTTATTCCTTAAATTATAATTCAAAGCCCATATTTGCTAAAATTTATCTCTTGTAACTTAATAATAGCCACACAAATCAAAATTATAAATCGCCATTTTCCCAGCTTCATCCTTGTCAGTTTCCCTTTCTCCCTAAAATCCACTGGTTAAAATCTTTCATTAAATTGAGTAACTTTACCTGTATCCTCTAACCTTGGAAGAAAACTGAAGTAACTATCAGTTCTCCATTATCAAAGTGTGCACTCGTATTCATATTCCTAACCGATACACCAAGTTAACTTGGTACCGTTGATATTCTGTGTTTACTTGTATTTTATATTTGGACCTTGGAGAAGACGGAGTAAAAATGAATTTGTTTGGTGGAGTAGTTTCGCCCAGAAATAGTAGGAATAAAAATACAAAGGTGGTGCTTCGCTGGAATATGCATTTTATATTTATATTTCATGCCGTTGTATTATTTTTATATAATTTTATAAAATATAAATTATATTTCAAGAGACAAATCTCGAAATACAAAATAAGAGTGAAAATATATTTTTTAAAAATTGTCTTCATAAATACACTTGTATTCATTGGTACAAATACAATGTAATACAACGGATAGAAAAAAAAGTGAAAAATACAAAATAAAAGATATTTTGATTGTATTTATATTTTTTAAAAATTATTATTTTGATTGTATTTGTATTTCGATTCATACTTAGATACAATTGATACAGCGGGTAGAAAAAATAAGTAAAAATTAAAAAAATAATTATTATTTTAATTTTATTTGTATTTAAAATTTTATACTTAAATACAATTGATATCTAGATACATTGAATACAACATATAGCCATTTAAAAAGGTTGCTTTGAAATATAATTTTTAAAATTAAGCTATTTTTACCTTAATTTCTAGGCTATATTAGGTAAGTTTTCCAATATAAAAATGTCATTTTATGGGACAAATTGAAAAAAAAAATGTGAGATCATATAAAATGAAATAAAAGAAATGGTATTTTGCATGAAAATGATTAAACCTAGCACCCCGGTCTACATAACGTAAACACTTTTGAGATATGAGCAGCTAGTTGAATTTGATAACTTTAGTTTAAGTTAATATTTATTTAAAGAAAATATATTCAGTATATAACGTAACATTTAAATTTGGACTTCACCCTTTAGTGATCTATATATTTGCTTATGCAAATCAAAGTCTTCTAAATAAAATGTCAGATATACGGTAAAACTTGTATATAATAAAATAGTGCGCTTTGAATGGAAGTATCAAATTGAACTTGTGATTTCTTGATTGCAAAAATTCAGTAGGTTCCTTTTTTCAATTTGGACATGCTTTGTGGAGAGACAATAAAAAAAGTTATAACCTCAACTAGGTAAATACAAATTAATTAATAAAATATTACAAGTAATAAATTGATTTTATTATCATGATCCATTGAGGTTCAGCCTTACATTACTCTTATTCATTTCTAGAAAAAAATAAAAAAATAAAGAAACATACCATAATGAAAAAAGGAGGGCAGGTTAATTATTATTATACGTGGGAACAATGTAAATACATTAATAATTATGAGAAATAATTGAACTGCCGTCTTCTAGTTTTTCATGTGCTGTAGACTTATAAAAGTGAATATATTATGATCAGGACGACCTCAGCTAGCTATGCTAGATTGCAAGATTCATGTTCATCACCTATCATCTAGTTCAAACAACAATAATGCAAAGCCAATCATATAGGAACATTGATTGTAGTGTGTGAAGTGGAAAAATCTACTGCACTTTTTTGTATACTTCTGCTAAGCTTTTATTTTATAACTTTATATTCAGATTAGTTTATGAATATATACATATATTATTTCACTCCTGACTAATTTGGATCGCGCACTACAGGATCATTAAAGGAGCTATGCTTTCAATAGGAGATTATTACTTTTTTGTGCTCGAACGAAAGACCTTTGATTAAGAATAAAACAGCTTCATTATTGCACCACAATCCATATTTGTAGGTAGTAATTAAGTATTACTTATCAATAAATACATGTCTTGAAAAATTCTGTCCACCAAAGCAGAAGCCACTGCTAAGTTGCTCTAAGTCAATTTTTTTTATAACAATGTCATTTCTTTGAGTAGAATATTTTTAATTGAGGACATATAATATAATGTAATATGAAAAATCAATTCCAACAAAAAATTGATCTTTTATAGTACAATATTATTATAAAGGATAATTGTTACATAGACATCCGAGAATGATTTGTTGGTTGTTAAGATTACATGACCTTAACAAAATAAATGTTTAGGTTTTATGTATTAAGGTGAATGTGTATAATTAAAATAAATGACATATATTATGTGATTAGTTTAATAGGCGAATAAGAATATTTATAAAAAAAATTAAATTTAAATTAAATTAAAAATATCTAATTGAAACACTCTATCAAATGGTAATATATATTCAATTGAAATAAAATATAGTTTGAATATGTCTAAATAAAATATCATATTAAATTTAAAAGGTTAGTTATGTAATCCCCATATACTTAAGTTTGAGCTGCAATCACTCCATGCAACAATAATAAAAAAAAATGGAAATATTGGGTAGCAACAATCCAGTTCACTTTTATCAAAAGTTTCAACTTAGGTTGTCTTTATTTTTTTAATTAATTTAAAGTGGGATATTCTTTGGCCCCTCAAAATACCCAAATCCTATATGTACCATTATGGTACAAGTGATTAAAATCTTGTTTGTAGGCAATTGAGTTACTGTGTTTTTTTTTTTTTTTTTCAAGTACTATTGATGTACAAATATAATCGTATAGTACAATTGAATAGTGATTAATTTTCATTTTTCTTTTATGTGGTAAAAGTAGACCAAAGTTGGTAGGGAGTACAGTTATTTTTCTGCTGTGGAGAAGAATTTATACAGTAACTGTGACGAAAATATCTAGTGATGTGATAGGATAATCTTGTGATATTGAACAAAAGATTCAGTAGGTACCTATATGTTAATCATAATCAATTGGATTTTTATATATGTTACAGTAATACCAAACCGGGTTGGCCGGGTGGGTGGGGGTTCAATTAATAATTCTTGTTAAAAGGTTAGGCCTAAATCTATAATAATAAAAAAAATATATAATTGCATTAGATATTTACAGTATTCCAACCATAATTTCACATTTTGATTTTAAAAGTCCTTGTTGAAAAAAGATAGACGTATAATAATAATAACAATAATTGGATTTACCACAATTTCACATTTTGATAGTAAAAAAAAAAAAAAAAAAAGGATCAATGTTGTTCAATTAGTAATTCTTGTTAAAAATTATTTGCTTGAATTTCTACATGTTGCAATTCTTTTTCTTTCAAATTTCGTCTCTTAATCTTTGCTCAATAATTTCAGGTAAGCTTTTCTCTTAATTTTTGCCAAAATTTGCTTCTGATTCTGTTCAAATTTTCCGAGGTTATACTGATTTTGTTTACAAAAATTAGCTAGTATGTGTTTATTTGTTTTTCTCATTTTCGCTACGTGTTTATATATACAGTGATTTTCTAATGAAAGCCATACATACAAATATATATTTTCTTGCCTCTTCAGCTCTCTCCTTATGGGGTGGTCCTTATATTATATTGATAAATGCTAGATAAAAATATTTTGTGTGTGTATAATCAATTAATCATATCAAATAATTTTTTTATAAAGTTCTTGCCAATAAGAACATATATCTCTATAAAATAGCTCACAATAATACAAAAATCGAAAATATCATGTGTTTACGATACATATGTATTAAAGACAATTTTCAAAAATAATTCTAATTTCTAAAAAATCAACAATGTGACTGCTCAAAGATAAATTTATTAACGCATATGGTTTAGGCCAACAAAAGTAAAAAAAAATACTAAACATCATATTTACTATATAATAAATCACTCCTACGTTTTAATAATTTATAATTCTATATGCAAAGAGTGAAAGGATCATAATCTTATTTTATAAGTTGAGAAAGGTTATTCTAAGTTAATAACATATTATCTATTTGTTTCAATAAAATACATTGGTTTTTGTTCTTAAAAAACTTATTGGTACTTTGCCACATTTAAATTAAAATTTTAAAATGTTAAATTCAATTGTCTTTGAATAAAACTTTAAAAATAAGACTTATTGTATTTTTAGAGCCCGTTTGGCTTAATTGATAAACATTAAGTGTTGATAAGTATTTTTAAATGTTGAAATTAATTTTATAAATATACAATTATGTATTTGGATTAAAATATCTGAAACTGATGATAATTTGTTTAAGTATTTGATTAGAAAGTGATAATAAATACTTTTTATGGCAAAATAATTTAAATAGCCTTTAAATTGGTTACACTAATAAAAAAGTTATTATTACAAGATTTAAATTTTAAATTAATTCAAATACAAAATATTTTATAACTTAATTTATTTTTACCTCAAAATTAAGATAAAAAAAAATATATAAGCTAATTATAATAATTTGAGTTTTACAAGATGTAGATTAGGATTAAGATTACTTTGGAATTACAAAATAATATTAGGATTAAACTAGTAAAAAGTTAGTCAAATAAAAAATTGTTTATAAGCTAAAAACAATTTATAACTTTTGACTTAGTTTAACTTCTAAGTATTTATAATTATACTAAAAAAAAAAGCTAAAAAATGCATAAAAACTGTTTATAAGCTTTGCCAAATACCTTTTTAAAGTCATGGCTATATAAGAAAATAATAATAAACAATTATAACTTTAATATATATATATGATAGTTTTTAGTGGTTATAAAAAGTTTTTGGCTGAAGAGTTAACATTAATTATAACTTGAGGTATTGAAAACATAGCTTGATAATATGAATATATATATATATATTAAGTTTTGGTTTTAAACTTACTAATTAAATTGAGCAACCTGATTTAAACGATCAATGGAAAGCGGTTATAAATGAAGATGTAAATACACATTATAGGTAATCTAAACAAACATACAAAAAAAGAAAAGAGTAGTGTAGGTAGGAAGTTCTATTAATAGGTTTTTGAAAATAAATAAATAAATAAATATAATTTAGTAGAATTATTGTTTTGTATAAAATAATCACCAAAAATTTAAGAAAAAAGTTAAATAAGATATCTATTTATTTAAATTTTTTAATTAAAAAAGTAACCCTCCTTATTTTTTATTTCTCAAAATAGTCAGTCGTTCAACTTATTTTGTCAACATATACAACTTCTTCGTACTTTCTTTTTTATTGCTTTCATCCAATAAAGGTTTTTTAAAAGTTCCATTTTAAAATTTGACATGCCATAATTGTAAAAAGCAAATCATAAAACTCAAAGTTAGGTGGAATTTATATCTAAAATTTGATATTTTTAAAGGGGATTTTTAAGTGTTTTAAGACTGAAAAACTTACAAATAATGATCATTGCACTTTAGTTTGTGATAAAATTATATCAGATAATAATAACGCATCAATTTTTCGAATTCATTGAAGTTTTATTGTAAATTAATTGCCTTATTGTGCAATCCTTGCAGCTGTTTTTCTTCGTCGAATTCAAAACCCCAATCAGAAAACAAAATTAGCCTACTTATTTAAACAAGTAGCAGTCTAACCAGCTGCGGATAATAAATTCCCTGCCTAACTCCTTCCCACGTTCCTTCTGTTAACATACATATAAAACCACCTCCATTGACTCCCCCCCCTCCTTCACACATCACTTTCCTTTTCCCCTCTAATTCCGTCACCGTCGCCTACGGTAACTTCAACCTCCTGCGACAATGGCGCTTCAGAGACAACCTAGTGATCTGAAAAACAGAGTGAATACTTGTCTGAACAGATTATCCGACCGTGACACTCTCACAGTTGCGATAAATGAGCTTGAATCTATAGCTAGGAGTCTTAACAGTGAAGGTTTTGCTGCATTTTTAAATTGCATTTCATGTACGGATTCTTCCGATAAATCTCCGGTACGTCGGCAATGTGTTCGTCTTATTGGCGTACTCTCAGCTTCTCACGGAGATGCACTCTCACCGCATTTACCAAAAATGATTAACACTGTTCTCCGGCGACTTCGTGACCCTGACTCAGCCGTTCGCTCTGTTTGTGTTGAAGCTGTTTCGTCCATTGCATCGGAAATCACTCAACCGCCGTTTTCGTCAATTTTGAAGCCGTTCATGGACGCTATTATGCATGAGCAGGATAATAACTCGCAGATCGGAGCCTCACTTTGTCTTGCGGCTGCAATTGAGGTATCACCTGATCCAGCACCAAATGAGCTGAAGAAAATGATGCCGAAGCTCATGAAATTGGTGAAGAATGATTCCTTCAAAGCCAAACCAGCATTGCTGTCGCTTATTGGTAGTATTGTTAGTGTTGGTGGTGCTTCGAATAAGAACGTGTTGAATAGCTTGGTTCCTATTATGGCTGAGTTGTTGAGTAGTGACGATTGGACTGTACGGAAGGCTGCGGCGGAGACCTTGGGACGGTTAGCTGTTTCCGAGAGAGAGTTGTTGTCGGAGTTGAAGACATTCTGCATCGCGTCGTTGGATAACAGAAGATTCGATAAGGTACAAAATACATGAACTACAAGTGTACAATTCTGTGAATCTGATGTACCATAAAGTTTAGAAAAATAGATTACTGATATTATTCAAATAAAAAATTTTAAAAATTAATTTTACAGGTGAAGGTTGTGAGAGAGACAATGAATCGGGCGTTAGAATGGTGGAAGGAAGTTCCTGGTGCTTCAGATGATGTTTTGCCTCAATCACAATCCAAGTTTTCACCAAAAGGTAACGTTCAATAAAAGCTAAACTTTTTCTGTGGAAGTAATTTTGTTTTTATATGGTATTATTATGCTTTATCAATGGTCTTTCTATCAATCAAAGAGATGAGGGGATTCAAAAATGGCTAGTAACATGTTAACAAGAGTCGTGAACAATACACAAATAAGTTATTAGTGCGCGTTTCTCCACGTTTCATAGTGAAATTTGAAGAAAGTTTGTTTTTGTTTTCATTTTGAGTAGCGGTATTCGAAAGTTGGAGTTCTGTTGAGCAATGAATACAAATTTGGATTTGGTTTTGAGTTTTTGTGAGTAACTTGTAGCTTTTTGTTGAAAACGGTTTTTTGTTGAAAAATTGAAAACAGTTTTTTGCTGTCTTTAAAATTCCCATTACCTAATATGTTTTCCGGAGTTCAATTTCTGGAGAAAAGTGGAAAATTTTCATGGTTAGATGCGCAGTTTCGGGTTGGTTAGAGATATTGTGAAATACAAGTTCCCTTGAATGTTGACTAACTGAACTGGGATCTGAATTCCTCAACAGTACGGATATGGAATTAATGGCTCAAAATGGAACTTGCTGAATATTGTCGTCGGTAGGGAGTTTCTCGATGGCGTGAGAGTTGGATAGCTGCCAGTATGGTTGCAAACAGGGAGACTTGTGCTGCACACGTTTAAAATAACTCTTCTTAATAATTTTTTTTCTAGTTTTTATGTTCTCCAGACAATACATTTGTTTTTACTGATTGATCATCACATGCTTGTAAACACATCTTGTCAGATGAGTCCAGGTCCAGGGAATCTTAGGACTTTAATTAACCCTGTGTTTCTAGACTTCCAGTTTCATTTTCTGAAAATTTCAACTCTTTGGTCACATCTGTATCATGATTGATAATATTAACAAAAAAAAATATAAATATCATTATTTAAAAAAAAAATAGAAAGATACAAAAGAATAAAGTTTAATAGTAAAATGAAAAGCTTAAACTCTAAAACAATACAAAGAGCCTATACAGAGGCTAGACTAAATTAAATAACGAAAAACTAAATAACGAAAAAACTATACTACCCTCACAAAACATAATAAATATTTTAACAATAAGAACTGTGTTCCGACCTTTTGTTATAGCGAAGCTCTCTGGCTATTTTCCATTTTCAAATGTTGCATCTTCGTCTCCCTATTCTAATTGCTATTTATATGTGTACTGTTATGTAATTGTATGGCATGTTTCTACAGGAGATTGTTGTGGATTCTTCGTATTTCAAAGTTAACCTCTTGTGTAAATGCAATACTGTATTCAACTACATTATCTTGTGAGCACCATATTTACATAACTACGGATCTTTGTTTCTAGATTGTGGTAGTGGTGCCTGTTCTCCTACTCCTTCCAAAAGTTCGAGTGATACCGCAACAGAAACCCCTCAGCCGAAGAAAGCAATCCGCTCAACCAAGTCACTGGCATCCAGTTGTTCTTCCTCGATCACCTCCCAGAAGAGTAGTTCTATTAGGTTCCGCCGCACAAAATCAAATGTCACAAGCTCCTGCAAGCTGGATTTAAGAAAATCCCTTGATGCAAAAGCAAAACACATTGTTTCACAGGCTTCTACATTGGAGGCAGCTTGTGAAGAACAGAAGAGGGAAAATCATAGAGTTCAAGATTCAGTGGATACAGTTAGTTGTAGCAGTTCAAGTTC
>JBDJHY010000094.1:1762017-1773129 GCA_039654485.1 Withania somnifera
ACCCTGTGATATTGGGATATGAGGTTACTGTGACACTAGAGATTGTACGCGGTTGACATATCTCCATGGACCCTGCCTTTGGTTGCTTGAGAATGGTGGAGGGGTATAGGTTGGAGTACGGGGTTCAACACTTCCATGGGTCCTGCTTGCTAGGCCTACGGTACCGGAGAAGGAGCGTGCACAGGAATTGTGGCATCATTATGTATGTTTACTTTTCCACACTTGTTTTCTGTATGTACCCCCAGTTGAATAGGAGGCCGAAGGGTGAGCGTACCTTCGGTGTACTCTGCCATACTTCTGGGGGATTGATAGAGTTTTACTTGTACCACTTTACTTACTGTTAGAGCTAGTTATATTCTTTACTTACTGATTATCCTTACTCGGTAGGTTAGTTGTGCGTGGATCTAATTATTGTATCATCTCCTTTCGTATCCTGAGGTTACCGATATACTTCCCATGTCCCCTTAGTACCTTTGCTATCTGTCTTGTCTGATTTTACTAGTGCTATTTCTGTATTGCTGCAAGGACCTCGGGTACGTTCTTTCTCTCCTACCTGAGTTCTTGTTCTGTGTTTTAGCTAGTGTTAACCATGTCCTAGCTGCTTCCTTGCTTCTTTTCTGTGTGGCTAGCTTTCAGTGTTGTGTTACCTCTGTGACTTTATTTCTTGTATTCTTGTTTTTTACTACTTTTATATAATTATTATGTATCTAGTGGGCCCCCGAAGCCTACTGGGTATTTGTTGCTTTGACAACTTGTCATACTGCACTTGTGTTCCTTGGTGCACATCCGAGTACTAGCGCCCGATGTTGATTAAATGTTAGTTGTTCGTGCTTCCTCTCTGCTTTTGCTTTCAGAGATACAGAGTGAGCTTTGGTCGTCTAGCTGTTCCTGCTTTCTTCAGCTTTGTACTTGTCTCTTTTCTATTCCAGAGACAGGTGTATTATAGACTTGTACTTTTGTATAATTGGATTCTGTACTTCATAACATCTCATGTATAACTGATATCAAGTCTTGGGAAGGTTTTGTTGTTTGTCTCTTTTCTATTCCAGAGACAGGTGTATTATAGACTTGTACTTTTGTATAGTTGGATTCTGTACTTCATAACATCTCATGTATAACTGATATCAAGTCTTGGGAAGATTTTGTTGATTCTGTTTATGCTATTCCGCATTTCTGACTTCCTTTATTTTATTGCTCTTGTGCGTCCCGTTATTGGAATAGCAGCCCTCCGCTTCGGCCCCAGGCTATAGGGTTGATTCTCCTACTGGTGGGATAGTAGGTGTCATCATGATCCGAGAAAATGGATTGTGACAGAGAAACGTGTCTGCAAACTTTTCAAGTCCTCACATTGAAACTTTTGGTTGAATGTAAAGGTTACACAATAGTTTCTCCGTAACTGAGGCAGAAACCAATTTGGAGGGTTAAAATGAGTAGAGATGGCATACGAGCATTAGGTTGAAGATCATACGTAGTCGAAAACTAACTAATTCCCTTCCCAGTATTGTTGATATCACCTTCTTGCTAACTTATGCTTTAGTGTAAGGATTTCGTTTCCTTTGCCTCTATTATTTGTTGTGACTTCTTCACTATAACCCTAAGGTAAGGTTGCCAACGCGCCACTCTTTCAAAAATCCACTTGTAGGATAATACTAGATATTTTATTGTAAAATGGCTAGAGAATAGACAGATTTTACAAACGCAAGCCTCAAAATAGAACTTCCAAACGAAAATGGAAAGAAATGTTTTCTAAAGATAGCGAAAAACTAAATTAACCATCCACGGACTCAGGCGCCAAGAACCATTGGCAGAGGACTTGGTATCTGAAAGAATCCTTCTTTCTACAATGAACTTCAAATCACAGATAGCAATGTTACATGGTGATTGCTGCTTTTCGAAAAAATATACACGACAAGACACTTAAGGCCTTTTGACAAAACTCTGGCGAATCTACGGGCATACGTTAAAAGCCAGCAGCAGAGCAAACTCCAAACAGAAGAATGATGATGATAATAAACCTCAAATAACAAATACGCTTTTTTTAGGACACATCTACAGATATACGATATTGATGGGCTACAAACAGTCAGCTCAAGTATTGGATCACAAGAAGTAGTCGGGAGTCTTCCTTGTAGTATCAGGCTCGATCTGTCGTGGAGCTGGGTCAAACTGAAGGAAATTCTGCTCCATGTTTTCACTTATTTCTAGAATTGCAGCCATATTACCACACCGGTAACAATAGTTTGGAGCACTAAATACCGTTACAACATTCTTATCCTGCCAAAAAGCAATCAATATCATATTAAAGTACAAATAATATCTGAGAGACTAGTTCCACTTAAATGAACAGAAGTGGAAATTTTGCGGTTAGAAATGGGAAAGAAGTGTTTGGTTTAAATCCACAGACCTGACACCAATTATAACCTTCCATGACAAGCTGATGGGCTCTAGAAATCAGTGAGAGACCATTAGTGTGATTGAACTGAGATGCTATATCCTGTCCAAATGTGTAACCAGCCCCTCGAGGTGATATTCCCCAACCACAGCGATCATCTGGATCAGACCACAGGAGATCACACATTGGCCCTTCATGTGGCACCTAACAACCACAACAAAATCCAGAAGTGACAGGATAATTAATATTGCCATAAAAATATAAATATCATAAAAAAATGGAAGCCACTAGTGCAAATAGGTACGGAGCAACAACAAAAAGATAGTAAAGTGTCCACACATCACATTAACTGGTGAATACGCTACACTGCAAGTCTCTGTGTAACATATACAAAACATTGTCAAACCTATTCTACAACACATTAGAAATGAAAAGTGAGACTCTTTTGAACTCAATCATAATAGAAACACATAATTTTCTTCCTGTTCAAATCTTGACTGGTAGGTTATATCTGGAGTCCTGTTAAATAAAAAGGATGCAACCCACATAAGACAACAAGCTGTTCTGCCATTATGATTAATATTGTAAGATAACTAGGAGATCAACTTGATACATGGGATCGGGTAGAGAAAGAGGAGGAAGAGCACGCAGTGAGAAAATACAACGGGGACTAGTTTAACATATCACGAACATATAAAAGTTTGAATCACACAACTACTTCTATACCTCTTGAATACGGTCCAGTGCTCGGATGTTATCAAGTGTATCAAGGGATGGAGAGAGTCCTCCATGCAAACAGAATATCTACAATTTTGTGTAAATTAGGCTTGTTAAAACTCACCAACAATTACGTTCAAGTAAATTGCCAGTTCAGTAAGAGCTCAAACCTGACTCTCAATGAGTGCCGTCAATGGTAGATAATCAAAGAGATCAGTGAAATGCTTCCAAACATTAGCATTTCCATACTTCCTCAAGCATTCATCATAAAACCCATACCTAGCAGGAAAAAGGATCTGTCAACTAATGCAGCAGTCCTATTGTATCCAGTGTAAAACAAGTAGGGAAGCTAATCATGAGTAGCATAGATGATTCATCCCCACAAGACTGTCCAAAGATATACTTACAAAATTAAAAGTTAAAAGGATTTCCTAGAGCTACCTCCATTGGGTGAGTAACCATAAGTTAAACATTATCGATTGGCTAGAGATCAAAGTTGCTTAAGTGAACCTTGTGCTCTGAAGAAGTATCTCAATGCACAAGTGGAAAGTGTTTTCCCAAGTGTGAATCAAGTTATCAATGCCAAGCCTTTAGTTAAAAGATAACTAAAGACACATGCAAAAGAAGAGACACTTTCTAAAAGATTTAGCAACTTAACATTCAAGCTCCAATTATGACTTTGTCCAACTACTCAGTTACGATATCTCCAGTTGAATTTGATTGCTAAGTTTGTCCATGCAAAGAGTTTCATGACTTTTAGAGACCAGGGGTGGGGAATGGCAGTATTATAAGCTTGACTTCAGGTATAAATGATCTTCGCATGTAAACAATTTTGCTTGTATTAGTAATATCACTTTCCAGGAAGAATTATATTAGTTCTCATACTATCCCAGCACTCCTATTAGACCAATTTCTATCAAAGCTTAACCAGCCTGATTAACCTACTCCTGGGGAATCCTAGTAGTACTGTTGGTTCGCTACCTGAATTTTCAACTTATTGGTGCGGGTTCAAACTCCTCACCTATTAATCCCCTCCCTCATTTCCCCTTTCCCTTTCCCTTAGCTGTTCCCATTCCCCTTCCCCATGCATAACAAAACAATCTTTTAAGAAAACCAAAAAGAAAAAAGAACGAAAAGAAACTAATCATGATCAGTGATCAAGGTCCACAACAGGAGCTGGAAAACTGAAGCAATGAACAAACTTATCTTGTCAAATAGCATGGGGATGAAAAGGCAATCATTAATACCAAAACTATTGCTCCCTTCTCATTGACATGACTTAAATACATGTTTTTGCCACATAGAATTCAAGCAACATTTTTGTCTTCCTGCTCTCTTAAGCTTCTTGGGGCAAAGCAGGAGTTGATATCCTCAATTCTAACACCTGACCTCCATGCTCCTTTTTTATTTTCTTTTCTATCAGGAAAGAGGGTGAGAAATCGAAATAAGTGTTATGCTGGTTACATTGAAGAGAAGCATCACAGTCCACTATACATGCTGCTTGAGTGCAATAAAATCAGATACAAATCAAGAGAGGATATTTGAGCCATCGAAGCTTAAATTTTACATTGCTACTCTTACTCAAATCCAACGTGAAGCAAAGAGGACACTAAACACCGTAGAAGTTCAAAATAAGATAATTCCACCAAACTGGATAAGTTTTGAAAGAAAGTGGCATCTAGGATCATCCTAGATCTGTAAAACTTTTAAGTGATACTGCGACAGAAACACATAAAATTACCATGCACCAAACAGCATAAAGTAACTGTAAACCATTACCAAATATAACTACTGTGCCATATAGAATAACTATTTACATACTTAGGCAGCATTTGTAAGTTCTTCTAAATTCTTGTAATTGGAAAAATAGCAGTTTAGCAAATTAATGGAAGATATAAGAGCAATGCAGGCACATGGTTTTTGTTTGAATAAAGTAGCATTGCATATATGTTAAATTCCCAATGTCATACATAAACCAGATCATTTAACCAATGGAAAAGAATAACATTTGAAACGAGCTGTTCTGAAAGATATCTTTTCAGACAACCTCATTTACGCACTTCAATATGAGCAAAACGTAAGTAACTCACACTTGAGTGATCTGTCGGCTTTCGTGGTTTCCCCTAAGAATTGTGATTCTATCTCTATAACGGACCTTCAGCGCAACCAATAGTGTGACAGTCTCAACAGAATAGTATCCACGGTCTGCATTCATTACACAATTATTAGTGACAAAAACTTGATGCTAATGTACTCGACCAACAAGGAAACTGAGCTACTAGTCACCATACAAAGAAGCAAACATGAAGAGGTAAGATAGGGAATCATCAAAGTAACAGGTGAATACAATGTACACAGTCATCACAATTTATGGAGTGGAGAAATGTATGATGAAATCTACCTTAGCTGCAAAAAGTATTCGAAAGAAAAAAAGGAACTAAAAGGAAGCCTCTAGCTACCATCAATCAGTCATTTAAAACAAATGACAGTAAATAATTTATGGAACCCATGCTTATCAGATGTAAGTTGGGAGAACACAACCTTTTTGATAAAACTATATACAGAAAACAAATGAAAAGGAGTACGAAAAACCTATACTGCACGACTGCCCACTTGACATTTATGCGCTAATTTTTTCACATGAGTAGGAGAACAGTGTCTTTATTATCTTTATATTTTTTATAATGGTAACATCAAGAACCGTGTCTTTATGGGGAGCACTTACTCTAACAAAAGAGCATTACAAAGCAAGACTCAAAAGAGCAATTCCAGGCATGCAATAACTTCTAAAATCTTTGTCCGTTAGAATACGACCATCAAAAAATCCAGCACTAAACATTGGCTTTTTGGTTGCTTCCCACCACCCTAATAATAAGCTTGTGAAGGACAAGAATCGGTATAGCTGACAGTTGTCAAGCCATTGTATTTATATAATAAAGTAAAACAATAACTCCAAACCAGTTTTGGACACTCATCCGCACGGAGGGCTTCAGTTTAGTGATAAGAGTGCAACACGATGTGTGTGCTAGACACATGTCACAGGTGCAAACCTAGTCACAAACAAAAGCCTAGTACTTAAGTGGAAAAAGGTATTAGGGGAAGCCCTATTACCCACCAAAATTTGAACCATGCACCACCCAAAGGGATTTCTCGAATATCAAAGGAAATTGGGTGGCCAAATTAGTTTGTTCCACAATCACCATCCTGCAACTCTCAAGAGGATGTTTGCACGTGTACATTCTTTTAACTTAAGAGAACCTTCTCCCACGTCTGCCTCTAAATTATATCAACCCCATGAAGTTACTTTGTCATATTCCAATCACCAATCACATTAGAGATCCACATCACAACCATGCATCATCATCATATATGATAAATAGATCAAAATAAAGCTTGCGATTTTTCTGACACATTATAGTAACACTACCAATAAATGAACAGCCCAACCACATATCATCCTTATCGTGAATATTTCTCAAAATACAATCCCCAATCACGCCTAACCACAAAATCACCACCATAAAGCTTCTACTTTGCAGCACCCTTACACTTCACAATCTATTTGGTACACAAAAGCAAGCTATACTATCGTCCAAGTGCTGCTTACATTAGCAGAAACACTCTGATTTGTACATCCTATTTATGTCAATTCATGTTGCACTTATGTCACCCCAACAAATTATTAGGGGTCATTTGGTAGCTAGTTGGAGTTAAGCAGGTTTTTATAATTGCAGGAATTAGTTATGCGGTAATTTATGTATTATTTTATGTAGGTATTAGTTATGTAGAGTTTAGAT
Organism: Withania somnifera; assembly: GCA_039654485.1. Classification (NCBI taxonomy): domain Eukaryota; kingdom Viridiplantae; phylum Streptophyta; class Magnoliopsida; order Solanales; family Solanaceae; genus Withania; species Withania somnifera. The sequence continues at coordinate 1,768,924 of JBDJHY010000094.1, forward strand.
ATACATGTATTAATTATTCCATCTCCTATTGCGCACAAAATTATTCATAGATTCTCTCATAACTTTTTTTTAATATCCATGGCATTCAAGCCAGCTTGAGCACACCTCGACTAATTCCACGGGGTACCTAGCACCTCCCACCAACAACAAGTATGAGGTAACTCTGCTCACCAAGGCGCCAGATAGGAAGAAATCGCCTAGATAGGAAGAAATCGCCTAGTATTTTCTTACACCGATATTAGAAATATAAGTTTCTAAATTATAAATCAAATACCCAATTAATTTTATACATAAATAATTTATCTTCTAACCAACTGCCAAATGTGGTATTACTTATACATGATTTAGTACTGCATAACTCATCTCCAAATTAGCTACCAAATGACCCCAAAATACAAACTAAATCAACAAAAAAATCCAACAGATCATGTGCAGGTATCCAATTTAACACAAACAATCCACCAAAATCTACTTAAACTTTCACAATTCTAAACAAATATATAAAAAAAAAAACTAATCACGAAAACTCACCAACATAATCACCCATGAAGAGATAATTAGTATCAGGAGCATTACCACCGATTTTAAAAAGCTCAATCAGATCGTAAAACTGTCCATGAATATCACCACACACCGTCACCGGACATTTCACAGGTTGCACATTCCATTCCTCAACAAGTATCTCCCTCGCTTGATCACACAACATCTTCACCTCCGTCTCCGATAAAGGCTTGCACTCCATCAATTGCTCGATCTGCCTATCTACATCCCCGTGCGACGGCATTTTTTGAATCGAGGTAATCCAATTATGTATTAATATTATTTAACAATACAGAAGAAAAAAAAATCAAAAATTGGAGAATTTGAACATTGATAAAGTAACTAGGGTTTCATCAATTTATCAAGCAATTTTGTGTTTTCTGAAATTCGTCTTCATTCATGCGAAGCTATTGGCGGCTTCTCTTTCTCTCTCTACTATGTGAAAATTGCAGTAAAATTAAACCCAAAAAAAAAAAAAAAAAGGTTTTCATTAACAATAAACAATAAGGCCTGTGTCTTATGGAGAAAATGATTAAATTGGTCCTTAATGTCATGTGAGTTTTTGCTTCATTTGATCCTTAATATATGACCTCTAAATGTATCATAAGATGTGACCACTTTTTGGCTGAACAACCCTTGACCAACCGGACAAGGGCAGGCGACTTTTGGGTTTGGACTTTGGAGTTATACTTTCCCATGAGTTTTCACCCGGTTGGGTAAGTTGGGCTTAGCTTATACTTCCTAATTTTTTAATAAATATCTATTTTTTTATTATGTTTTTTTAAAAAAAAATATTAATTAAAATATAATTTAATTAAATTATTTTAATTTATTACTGATCTTTAATTAATACTCATATTTTTTACACTATATTAATATTCCTTTATATTTATTATAAAGGGTAAAAACATAAACAAATAATTAATTGTGTCTTGATTTCTTAAATTAACAAGTATTATGAAATTTTTATTTATAATAAAGATGACAAGTATTTAGGAATGGAGGGAGTAATTAACAACTAGATATAACAACTTGCTGTCTACTTTGGTGCAACTTTTTTTTGGTAAGTGAGGATCTTATATTTAACAAAACACAAAGTACATAATCAGTCACTACCGGCTTAATTTACTGGGCTATTCCCAGCACTATTACTGTTAATATTACAAACATTAATCGTTCTTTCATAACTAGTCCCTAAGATGTTATTCCAGAGTATGTTCACTGTATACATCAGAGGAATTACAAAAGCTTTTACATCATCAAGATCTTCTCCTTTGCTCTATTCTTTGCCAAAATGTTTGCCACTTTGTTTTGCTCCCTATATATGTGGTTGATTGGAGGACTCTCCAACTGTTCTAGCAATAACCTGCATTCTATAAACAAAGCATTATATAATAGGTTACCATTTAGAATCATGTTTAAAGGTTCAGTTGATATTGTATTGCTTACTAGTGGGAACAAGTTACGCTCCTTAGCAATTCGAAATCCCTGCACTATAGCGAGAAGCTCAACATGATTGTTAGTAATGGTAGACATGCCTTTTGTATAACCTAGTATCGAGTCCTCATTGTTATTCAAACGCACCCCTACCCCCACCCCTGGATTCCCAATAAAGGAGATGTTAGTTTTCAACTTGAATTTACCCCTACTAGGAGGGATCCACCTAACAAGGATAGTGTGGAATTGGATCGACAATTGGAGTCACATCTGAACATAGAGAATCCACGTCAAAGAGGCAAAAAACCTCTGAGATAGCCTTTAGTGACGAAATGTCGATAGGGGAGGTCAGCTTGGTAAGTACTTAATAAATTCGGTTTCCAATGTGTCTCTTTTTTAATTCTAACGTTTTCTAATTTCCAGGCATTCTTGAAAGTTGCTTCCATCCTGGATCGAAAAGTGGGCCAGGTAAAAGATGAATTTCGCCGGGAAAGAAGCCAACGAAGAGAGCTGGAGGTTCGCTTAAAAGTTGCGGAGGAAAGAGCCCAAGCTGCTGAAGCTGAGAAAAATGCGGCCCAAGAAAAGCAACGAGCTGCAGAGGTCACATTAGCTCTCCTGAAGACTTAGTATGCCAGTCAACAGGGGGTTTTTGCTGAGGCATTCTTTGAAAAGGTCACTACAACAAATACCTTCTCAGAATATGCCTCCTGTATCGGGGATTCTATAGTTTCCGCTGCCCGGACGGTGGCTTTAGAGGAAGTGGCAGTTGCCTACCCTGAGTTGTCCATTCGGAGCAGATTTGTAGACAACGTAGAGGCCAAGATAAAAGCTACACATAATTTTATCAAGGCAGTTGTTAATCGGCCAACCGAGATGCCCTTGGTGAAATTTATTTTCCAGCAGCCTACTCCAATCTATAGCTGAGCTAAAGGCATGTAATGTAGATGCAGACCCGGATATCATTGAGTTTATTGCTGCCGGGTGCAGGTCTTCATCTCCTAGTTTCCCCGAGGAGTCTCCTGAATCCCCAATAGATGAAGTTGCTATGGCCTCTGCTGCTGAACCTTTAGTTGAAGTCGAACCGCCTCTGAACGTAGAGCAGGTCGGAGCCGACCTATAGTTAGGGTTTCTTGGTAAAAAAAAATTTCTTTCTCTTTGTAACCTGGCCCTTTAGGGATTTATAAATAAAAGTTAATTTCTATCTTTTTAGTTTTACATTCTAATATTTTTGTCTTTTAATTCAGCGAATTATCTCTTATACGCTTAAACAAGTAGAGAGGGAAAATTTCTTCCTCCGGAGTCTCTTCCGAGAAAAGACTAAAGAGCTAAGTACAAAGAATGAATTTATTCGATACTTCAGAACCCGTTTATCAAAAAATGCTGATTTTCATGGCTTGATTAAGAGGATTAAGGAAACCAACGACGAAAGAAAACGGCTTGAAAAAGAAAACGGGGAGCTATCTCAGAAGTTGGAGCTTTTACGGGGTGACATACGGAAGATGGCGGACACTACTGAAACGTCAGTCAGTTTTTGGAAATCTAAAGTGGTTCAGCTTCGCCTTGAATTTGATCATCATGAAGCTGAAGTAAAAAGGCTCCGAGATCAGATAAAAGAGTATGAACGGATTGTTTTCGAGGAAAGAGGTCTACTAAGCCTGGATGAGGTTGAAGATCGAGTTCAGTAGTTAACGGTGGAGCTGGAAAGCCTTGCCTCCAGCCATGGGGTTAATTCTTCAGAGTATCAGACCAACTGGGTTATTTTGGAGAATCTGTTGACAATGTATGAGGATGTAAAAAAGAGAACTCAGTATTTACAGGGGGCTATGCAAGCATTGTCCAGTCGACAAACATCGTCTCTTACTAATGCCGCCTCAGTTCAACGTCGGAGTAATGCTACTCTATCACTCCAGTTCAACCCCGGATTGGCTCAAGAACAGTTGTTCCTGTCCACCCCAGAGAGGACCACATAAGGCAGCTAGAAATAGATAATGTATAGGCCCTTAATTTTTTTGTATAAAAAATAAATCTTACTTACTGGTATTTTGAACCGGCCTTGTATTTTCTCTGTATGATACTTCTACTGAAATCTGTATACATTTGCAATGTTGCGGAATTTTGCCGAACCGATTCCTTTTGAAACCGATTTATTATTTTTATTTTTGGTTACTATTCCAAATCGATAATATTAATTCTCTTTATTGTGGCTATCGCTGAACCGAATACCCTTTT
>JBDJHY010000094.1:1775976-1796009 GCA_039654485.1 Withania somnifera
GTTAAAAGGTTATTACTTATATTATTGTTAAATTATTGTCATTTATTGATTTATATCATTCTCCATATTTATTACCAAAATCATCCTCTAGCCATCATGGCTCAATACTCAGGTGGTTATACTAACCCAGCCCCAATGGACTCTCATCGGAGCCATAGGCCCAACCTCTCTTGTTATGAATGCACAACATATCAATAATTATATATCAATACTTGATCATGTAATAATAATTTCCTATTCCTTACACAAGTATCATTGGATAATTTCTAAGTCACAGACACCATATAAATCAGATGCCAATATATATATATATATCAATATGGGATGGGTGAAAGAAAGGTACAGGATCACTATATCCACCTAGCTACCCAACCTACGAATGCTATTTAGTATAATTATTAAAGCTATGAGCCCAGAGATAGCCCCACAGAGCCTACCTGTCGTCCAATGATAAAGCGCTGTAAATTTATGAATCTTACTCCGACTGATGTCAACCAATCTCCAAATTCTCTGAAACTTGTGTTGGTGTATTCTATATTTTAATACTAGTCTAATAGTATACTTTATGCTATGTTCCGGACTGGGCCTAAAATCAGGCCTACGAGGCATTCTTGTCGAAAATGAAAATAAACTTTATCACCGGGTTCCCAACTGTACCAGGAACCCGTGCTCCAAAATGAGAATAATTTGAGTGCGTGAAGGGATTCAAAATAACTTGGACATATTTGAACATAAAAGGGTCAAAGATGCAATTTTTATGGATTAAACTTTGGAATTATGATGTATTAATGATACTAAAAGAAACATATACTAGGGAAATGAAGAATTACACAATAATATACGGATTATGGCGTGATTTTATCAACTTCATCAATTGGGCTATTAATGGAGAAAATCAAGAAATTTAAGTATTAAAGCAAAGAAGAACTTACCCAAAATGCGTAGGAATGGACGAACAACAATAAGGGGATTTTTCTCAGCCTTAGGATGATATTTGGGAGATGATTTTCGCTCTGAAACTTAAGAAAACACAACGATTTTGCTAAAATAATAGCTGACAGGAATAACTCATCTCGGTCGCATAGAGTACTGAAAAATAGGCATCGCGATCGCGTTCATCACCTACGCGATCATGTAGAGTGGCTGGATAGGTCTTCTTCACAATTACGAGAGCCAGCCTTGCGATCGGGAAGCACAGGTACTTTTTAAAGTGCAATCGTGTGACATACTACGGATCACAAAGGAAACTTAATCCTGCTTCAGTTTCATGTTTTGAAAGAAAATTTAGGAGAAGGAAAACGCTCCAAATTACTACTCGAAATACATTCAGAGCTGAATTTATGTAAATAAACTATACACACACACCTAAAATGACATTCTATACTCAACAGTGCAGACAAAATCGGAATTTGAAGTCGTTTTTCAATAAATTATTAACCAAGTCAACACCTAAGCTTAATTTAGTGGAATTTCCACCAACATCTCAAAAATTCAACGACATGTTCAGTAAATGAACCAACACCTTCACAAGCCTAAATTTACCATTTCGGAGCTGATGAAGTGTCATAATTCTAATCCAGCACTCTGAACACGAAAATATCACCCAAGCTCCACTTTAGGCCTTAAACTTAACTAAGATTCACAAATTGACATAAGTTGCAAATGAAAACTTTGAAACACAAACTTATGGTCAATCTTGACTTTGTTTGGCATTCTGGAGCTAACCAAATTGTCACAATTTAATTTTGAGCTCATTTTGAAGGAAAGTTAATTTTGGTCAATGAATACTTAGTTTAGGCTCTAATACAGGCAATATGAGATATCCTCAACCGGGCCGCGACAGATCCAAACTACCGATCCAGTAAGTCATAAATGACTTGGAAAAACTACTGAAACACTCTAGAATTCAAAATATTGCATATTTATCATAAATAACCGTGAAGATCATTATATTTTCTCTCATGCATTTTATGAAATATATGTCCGTCGGAGCGTGAAAGAGGAGAAAATATAGGGGTTTGAGAGATTGATCTAGGGGATACATTAGTAGTTGAGTATACATTTTATCCTTTACCTAGATATACTAGATCACTTTTTACAAATACAGGTGAGAGGACTCGTAGGTTTGTACGGTGATTAGCTTATACCCTCTGTTTTTCTGTATTTAGGTTGGCTTAAAAAGGATGATCATTTTAGTAAATGGTTGAGGTCTTGAAATAGGCCAAGCTTAAAGAGAGAGGAGTTCGAGAAGGTGAGAGGTAAGAGACCCCGCTCAGCTGGTTAGTTATCGGGTACTTTATCACTGGGTAAAGGTTCTTCTAGGAGGAGTGGTTTATTTCACTAATGGAGACTAGTTTATGCTGTGATATGGTATTCTAAGGGTGTTTATACTGTTCATGGGTCATTCATCTTAAGACAAGTTTCTCATGGTTCTCAGTAGAGACAAATAGGTTATAGTGGCTATTCGAGTTCATTTAGTTTGTCAAATAACCTATGTCACCAAGGTATTGTTTTACTTAAGAAGGTACGGGTCATTTGTAGTGGTCTTACTCATAGAGGATATAGAAAGGACCCTAGTCTAGTTCTCAGTATCCGTCTAAGGCATAGCACCTCCGGTTAGAGTTTATGGCAAAACACAGATTGGTAGAGGCAGTCAAACTTCTAGTACAGGTGATCATAAAGCTACAACTCCTATGGGTGATGTTATAGGAGTTTCTCTATATGGAAGCGACATGGGTCATTGCTATGCTTTTGGGGGTCGGAAAGAGGCAGAGGCCTTAAATATAGTGATTATAGATATTGTTCCAGTGTTCCATCCACTCGCATCAATCTTATTTGATCCTAGATCTACTTATTCATATGTGTCTACCTATTTTACTTTCGAATTTGATATGATGAGTGATTCTGTACCTATATTTATTCATGTCTCTACATCCATAGGTAATTCTTTAGTGGTGTCTCGGGTGTATTAATCCTGTATTATTTCTATTGTAGAGTATGATACTTCGGTAGACCTGATTGTATTGGATATGGTAGATTTTAATATTATTTTAGGCATGGATTGGATTTCTCCACATCATGCAGTATTGGATTGTTATGCCAAGACTGTTATCTTAGATATGCCTATAATTCCTAAGGTAGGTTAAACGGTTCTAGTGCTTTTATCCTAGTAGAGTGATTTCCTTCCTTCGTGCCCAAACATTGATTGATAGAGGGACCTTCTTTTCTATTTGGACTTTATCTGTGATCCAGTATGAGTATTACTTCTTTAGAGTATGTTCTAGTTGTATGTGAGTTTCAGATACCTTTCCTACTAATCTTTTAAGCATTTCTCTTGACAAATACATCGACATTGGTATTAATCTGGCACCGGGCACTAAGCCCATATTTATTTATTTGTATCGTATGGCTACAGTTGAGTTGAAAGAATTAAAAGAATTATTGTAAGATTTTCTTGATAAGGGTTTTATTAGACCAAGTGTATCACTTTAGGGTGCTCCTGTTTTGTTTGTACAGAAAAATAGATATATGTGGATATGTATTGACTACTAAGAATAAGTATACCTTCCTCGGATTGATGACTTACTTGATTAGTTGCAAGGTGTTTTAATATTTTGTAAGATTGATTTGAGGTAGGGTTTTCATAAGGTTAAGTTAGGCTTTGTATATTCCTAAGTTTCCTTTTAAGACCCATTATGGTTTTTATGAACTTATGGCCATATCATTCGGGTTGACTAATGCCGCAGCAACATTAATGGAGTTGATGAACAGAATCTTTTAATCTTATATTTATTTGTTCATGATTATCTTTATGAATTATATTTTGGTATATTTGAGGATCAAGGAAATTCATGTACAGTATTTCAGGATTGGAATTCGGAGGTTGAGAGATAAGAAGTTATACGCAAAATTTTTAAAATGTGAGTTTTGTCTTAGTTATATGACATTCTTAGAACACGTGGTGTCTAAAGAAGGTATTATGGTTGATTCGTCCAAGACTAAGGTAATTAGAGGTTAGACTAGGCCTACTTCTCCTATAGAGATCCACAGTTTTATTGGTTTGGCTAGCTACTATCGGAGGTTCATTTAGGGGTTTTATTCTATTGTAGATTCGTTCTTTCACCTTCAATTTTACCTACTACGGTACAAGAGTGAATATGATCTCCACCAGACATACATAATATTTTTTCTAATATCTAAAAGAGGATGCTATTGACTTAGTTGACTCAGAAAATATAGCTTTCCAGTGGTCTGATGAGTGTAAGGAGATCTTTTAAAAGCTTAAGATCTTATTGACTCTGACCCCTATTGAGGATGAGCCATTCACCGTACAGTATGATGCTTCTAGAGTTGGTTTGAGGGGAGTTTTAATGCAAAATGAGAAGGTTATAACTTATGCTTCGAGGCAGTTGAAGACTCATGAGATGAATTATCCTACCGTGACTTAGAGTTGGCAGCCATTGTATTTGTTTTGAAGTTGTGGCATCACTACTTGTATGAGGTTTATTGTGAGGTATTCACCAATCATAGGATATTTTCAGTATATTTTTATCCAGATAGGTATGAATTTGAGACAACAGTGATGGATCGAGTTATTGAAAGATTATGACACGACATTATTATAACATCCTGCTAAAGCTAATGTGGCGGCTGATGCTTTGAGTAAAAAATCAGCTAGTATGGGTATTCTTGCTTTGATTCATGTAGAGGATCTCCCTTTGGCTAGAGATATTCAGAATCTATCCAATACTTTAGTTCATTTATAGATCTCAAATGATGATGAAGTCCTTGCTTTTGTATAGGCTCATTCTTCCTTGATAGAACAAATTTACGAAGAACAACTTGGAGATGAGAAATTATGTATTATTAGAGATAAATTGTTGAGGGGAGAAGCAAATGAGGAATTACTTGATCCTTTTGGTGTTTTGTAGATTGGTGGTAGGATTTACGTTCCTACTGTAGGTAATTTAATTATATTGATCAGAAAGTACATTGTTCGAGATATTCCATTCACCCCGAATAAGTAAAGATATATCATAATTCAATCCAGCACCACTAGTGGTGTAGTATGAAGAAGGATATAGCTGAGTTCGTGTAAACGCTTGAATTTTCACAGATTTAGATTTGAGCACCAGCGACCTAGTGGATTATTTCATAGAATTCTCATTCCTTCGTGAAAGTGAGAGTGGATTACTATGAACTTTGTTGTGAAGTTGCCTACCACCGTAGGTGGTTATGACTGAATTTGGGCAATTCTTGATTGATTATCTAAGGCTACCTATTTCATTTTGGTCAAATTTGATTATACCAATAAAAAGTTGGCTAAGATTTACATTAGCTAGAAAATTTATTTGCATGGTGTCCCTATATCTATTATTTCTGTTCGAGGATACTTTGTATTTTTAGAGGGCACTACAAAATGGTTTAGGTGCTCAGCTGGATATGAGTACAACTTCTCATCCTCAGACTGATAGTCAGTCCGATCAGACGATTCAGGTATTAAAGGATATGCTTCGAGCTTGTGTTATTGTTTTTTTAGGCTGTTGGGATATCCATTTGCCTTTAGAAAAGTTTGCATGTAACAATAATTACCATTCTAGCATTTGGATGACTTTTTTTTAGGCTTCATATGGTAGGCGATGTGGGTCTCCTATTGGTTGCTTTGATGCTCTTGAGATGAGAGACTTAGATATAAATTTTCTTTGTGATACTATAGAGCAGGTTCGAGTCATCTAGAGCAGACTATTGATATCTCAGAATAGGAAAAAATATTATGCTGGTAAAAGGGTTCAATCCTTAGAGTTCATGAAGGGTAACCTTGTAATACTTAAAGTATCATCCATGAATGGTGTGATAATGTTTGGGAAGAAGTGCAAACTTAGCCCTAGGTTTATTGTCTTACTTGAGACATTGGGAAAAGGTGGCTTATATGTTGGACTTGCCATCTAGTTTATCAACCACACATCCTGTTTTTCATACTTTCATGCTCTAAATATACATTTCTAATGATTTTTATGTGATTCAGTATGACTCAGTGACTTTGGATTTGGACTTGACTTATGAGGAGTAAAAAGTTGGGGATGAAAGAGATAGCTTCAATAGAAGTTCAGTAGAGGCACCATCTAGTTACGAAGGTTATTTGGGAGATTAAGTTCGATATACATACCAAATATCCACAACTTCTTGAAGCTTCAGGTGATTTCTATTCCTTTATGTTCGAGAGCAAATATGATTTTTAGTGGTGGATGATAAAATGACCCTAAAGGTTATTTTTGATATTTTTTATAAGATTACCATTTTTTCCTTCTTGTAGTTGCCCTAAGTCATGTATGATTAATTTATGTGATTGGTTTTAAAGACAGAGCAAAAAGTTGTAAGTTATGAGAAATTTTTAGTTTGAAAGCTTTTAAGTTGAAATAGTTGGCTTTAGTCAATATTCAGAGTTTCGATTCTCAAAATAAAATTTTGGTATTTTTATATCTCAAAAATGTGAAATCTGGTCTATAAGGTCCTTTTTTTTAAGTTTTAGGCATTTCCTGGTGATTTTATCCCACTAATGAGATAAAATTGAGTTTTAAGGTCAAAATTTGGCTTTGGTCAATATTTGATGATCGAACGCTCGTATTTTAATTTTATCAATTCCATTGGATTTAGGGGTTATTTTTTCCCTTTTTGCTGAAGATCCTGAGACACTTTGTTTATTTTGGATAAAATTTCTCTTTTTATTAGTCTTGGAAGATATTAGGTCGACGAGACCTCAAATTCCTATTATGATGATTTTATTGAGTTCGAAATATTAAATTTAGTGGGATAGCATCGATATTTTATGTGCATGTAATTTCGAATGAATCCCGAGGGTCCATTCAGATTATTGATTTTTGCCTTAGCTTTTGTCTGCTACAATATTTGGTGCAAGTGATTTTTCTTCATCGGGGTCGCGTGATCTAAGGGTCGTGACCACGTAGTTCTTTGCCAAATGGGCCTAGTCTAATTCATCGCAATGTACTGTGGTGCACAGTGCATCGCGATCGCGTAGGTCATTTAGGGGTGCAGGTCAGCAACCCTTCTCAATCGTGTGGGCACAAGTCACGATTGCGAAGACATGTGGTAACTAGTGGCCAGTGAAATAAAAATCGCTAGAGCAACCCTTTCTCCCCCGTTTTCTATTTGTGGACCTTGAGATCTCATATTGGGGTATTCTCAAAGATAGATTTTGAGGTAAAATTATTGGGTAAGACTGTAATTATTGATTCTTCATTAACCATTATTTATTTCATGATTTTTGAAATCAAAATTTATAGTATTTAAAGTGTATATTTGAGGATTTTTGGAGAATAGCTTGATTTGGTACTTTTGAGTTTTGATGGTCGATTTCTACACCGTTTTCAATAAAATTTCATATTTAAGACCTCCAAAATATGAGTAATATGATTTTTAAAGAAAATTTCAAATTTATCCTATGCCTCAGGTTTGACATTTTGGGAGCGATTTTGATTGTTCTAAAAAATAGGTATATCAGTATCACTATTCATATTTTTCATGCTTAGTTCGTATTTTACTAAACTTCATAGATTTGAAGGCTTTTCGTAAAGGGAACGCCCAAGTTTGATTTCATTTCCTTGCTTTTAAGGAAAGTGGAGGTTCCTGACTCTCTTACAAAATATCTTAGGTGCTTGTATATTATTTCTTAAAATAGGAAGTAAGGGGAACTGCTTAGGGGTATCCGTATAGGTGAATAAAAAAATATTTATCTGGATACTAGAGTTAAGCATGCAGAGTTTAAAATAAAAAAAGTTGTGAATTCATTAATTAATTAATTTTCCCGTTGAATTGATATATTTATGTGTTCTTGAGATGCCTAAATATGGTTATTCGTATCTGGTTACCTCCTTACTTGATTTAATGACCTTGTGTAGCTTTAGTTGTATTGATACGAATCCTATTTTTTATACTCATGAGTGCCTTGTTGATATATTGATGTGATATTGTGTTTTTTTGCATAACTTGCATATGATATCTCATTCATTGATGCGTATTGATCATTAGCATAATTTTGAGGCACATCAAACATGATTTGAAAGGAAAGGGACGATGTGCGATACATCCACTTGTGCACATGGTTGATTTCATATTTTATGAGCATGTCTAATATGAAATACTAGTTACATTCATTTGGTATCGATGTTGAATTTCTCCTCTTATTTTGAGTTAGATGATATCATGAGCCTAGATCGCTAATTATAATGAGATTTAGGACTTGTTTATAGTCCTGATAATATGAGATGATTTAAATTTTTGTAAAATTGAGATGAAAAAGCTTCCTGAAAGTGATGAGAATTTGTGAGAAAGTCCTTAATAATAATTTGTTGAAATGGATAGAATGTTCTTGAGTGTATCGAAATCATGAAGTTTTTGGGACTGGTATGGATGAATTAATTACCTTGACTTATTTCCTTTAGAATTCATCCCACAAGTCCATTTCTCGATATCCAGGATGTACCCTTCTTATCGCCGATGTAATTATGCATTGAGGACTAATCATGGTATTAAGAACTCCTTCTACAAGGCAATAACATTATTAGTGGAATTTTCCCATGAATTGTGAGCTGACTCGAGAAGGAAGACCTACCTCCAAATGGGATATCGTAGTTGACGTCGCTCATATTGATTTCACTTGATATGAATGCTTTATCTTTGAGTTGGCTAGTGATAGTTGCTTTGGTACTTTATTATTTGGATGTGGATTCAATTTATTATAGATTATCCTTGTGATTTGATTCATTGTTGACATTATCCTATACCCTGTATCTACCATTACTTTTATATTCTGTCAGTTATGTTGTATGGTTGCATCTTGATGTTTGGGAGGATTGTAGTTAATCTGTCAGGGTAATTTGTGCTCGTTGCCATTTTATTTTAGATCCATCCAAGCCCTATGTCACCTATTAGTTCCATAGCATATTTCCATTGATTCATGAGAACTCCGTTCGCTGACCTGCTGAATTCCGATCCCAAGAAGAATTTCAGAGTTCCCTGGTCTTTGATCTTAAAGGCCTTCTATAGTTGCTCCTTGATTTCTTATATGAGAGTCAAGTTGTTTCCAGCTATCAACATAATATCACCACAATGTTTTGTTTCTCCCTTTTAATGAACAACGAATGATCCAACTTGCTTCGTATAAACCCTGAATGGATGAGTGCATCAGTTAATTTTACATTTCTTTGCCCATTTGATTGTTTCAACCCATAAAGAGATTTTAGAAGCCTGCATACTGATGGTCCTGTTGGTGATGTCTGGTACTCTCCTTAGCTAATAAATCCCTCAGGTAAAGACATATATACCTCATCATGCAAATTTCCTTGGAGAAATATATTGCAAACATCCATTTGATGGATCTGTCCATCACATTGAGCAGCAATTACAGTGACTATCTTGACAATAAGAGAAAAGTCTCCTGATAATCAATACTCTCCTATTGGTTATAACCCTTGGCCACAAATTTGGCTTTTCAACATCTCCATTAGCTAGGAATTTTACCTTAAAAACCCACTTGGATTCAATGACAGATTTCCCTAGTGGCAATGAAACAAAGAGTCCGTGTTTCATTTTCCTGAAAGTTGAGAATATATCCGGAGAAAGAAAAATCCTTTTCAGGAAGAGACTACGAACCCTAATGGTGCAGAAATGTAATTTCATTTTGCATAGCGTCCACCATTTAGGATCTTGAGAAGCTTCCTGAAAAGATTGAGGCTCCCAATTGTGTGAAGAGGACATCAAACATGCTTTATTGGAAGGAGACGAACTGTCATAAGAGACATAGTTAGCAATATGGTAATTACAGGTAGAAGATTTGGCATTAGTAACAAACTCTGATACCATATAAAAAACACAATATTTTATAGAAAGTATGAAACAATCAAAAAGGAAGAAGAAGTCTGCAAGCTCACATCTCCTTTCTTGTGAGAGAAAATTCTATACTACACTGCTACTTCTATAATGTAATGTCTACTTATATATACAAAATGGTAACCGACGTAACTTTCACTAATCTACTGTAACTAACTGCTAAACTGTGTAACTAACTCTAATGTGTAGTTAACTAACTCCTAATAGTGTTGTTGATTCTCATTAGCTAATTAGCTACTAATTGCAAATCTACTCACTTGTGTAACTTATTTCACTCTTGTCAATGATATTGTATCTCTTTCGTTAATACAGAAGCATACTGCAAAAATAGGGCAACTTTTTTTTTTTTTGAAATTATTATTATATATCAGTTTTTGAATTTAGTATACATTAGAAGCGGATGTAGCATGTCTATGTGGGTTCAAACCTAGCATTAAAGATACAAAATAGGATCAAATGTATATGTAACAATCACCAACTTTCAACAAAATTTAACTTGAAAAACGATTATTTCATATGTGTAATAGGTTTATAGTTTACTGGCAGACAACCTTAAATGAAATTTAAATTTCGAATTCGCCTCTACTTGATATATATATATATATATATATATATATATATGCGTCATAAGGAATTCAAAAATTATTTAGGTCATAAATATGTCCAAGTATCCTAAGTGTGCACTGACCTATTTCTATTTTAGTTTAATAATTAAGTTTACCCCTCGTAGTATTATAGGATTAAATATACGCCTTCCATTAAGGAACTTATAAAAAATGCCTCTCATTTTAATGGTTGTCTACCTTGGCATTTTGAAATCCGATGTTGCCTAACATTTGAGTAAGGTGAAACACCACGTGAGATTTTATAATCTGATGTGGCTTGACATTTAATTTTTGATAAATTTCTTAACGGAATGGGTATATTAGCTCGTATAATATGATGAAGAATAAACTTAACTATTAAATCAAAAAATGGAATAGTTTGACCCTTTTCCTATATTATATGGGTAGGGTAGTACCAAGGAATTTCAAAATTTTAATTATCTAATAGATGAAAGTTTTAATTGCTTTTTTGTTTGAAGTTCTATATTATCATCACCATGAATAGAATTTATAAATTGTAGTTGGCGTAGACATTAAAATTTTGTGAAGCTTAATAAAATGAGTCCAATCTTGTTAAGTTTTTTTAGAGGCTATTCTATTATGTTTCATAGAAGTTCTTTACCTAAATCCTCTTTTGAAAGCTATTATACGTGATTCTTGTATAAAGGGTAATATATTCCTTGAATAGACATCTCAAATATTCCACAAATTATTGGATACTCAAAGAGATCAAGAAATTCATCTCGAATATGTCATAAATTCATGAATATTCACAAAGAGGTCAAGATATGACCTGATTCTTCTTAACAATCAAATACTTGAAGAAGATCCACAAAATTCTCCTTCCTTTTATGGAGATCAAATCAAATCTCAAACATCCTATATTTGAAAAATATATTAGTAACAACCTTTGAATTACAGATAAAATTCTCAGATAAAAAAATCAAGAAATAAATAAATTTATACTCACAATTTTTTCTTATAAAAAAAAAAATCTTGTTTCTTCAGATTGTTTATGATTGCTCATTTTTCATAAATTATTTTTTGTTGCAAACAGTTGGAAAAGTAGTTCATCTGTAACTTTTTACTTGATCCTTGTCGACACTCGACACATGACTTCGAATATCCCTTTAAAAATTGTTGTCAGAATTTTATTTTACTAAATTTTTCTTATTATTTACAAATTTAAGTTTGTCTACCGCAATGCTTTATATGGTTAGTTAAAGAGAAATGTAATACTAGAAGAAAATAATAAATTTCTTTTAATTTGCTAAAACAAATAAGTAAAACAATTATATAATATAAAAAAATAAATATTAAGCTAGTGCTTGGATACAGATTTCCAAATATTTTTGACAAGTTATTTTATGTAAAGTTTCGCCATGTGGTTGATTATAATATTTAAGAAATATATTTTTTAAGTTTTTGTCATAAACATTTCAAAATTAAATTTTGGTCCAAAAATTACATTTTTTTTTATTTTGGGGATCTTTAAATTTTTACCAAAATTTTATGCCAAAAAATAATAAAGTATATAGCTAAATACTTTTTGTTAAATTTGAAAACTTCTTGAAATTTTGTATGACCAAATGGGTCTTAAAATTAAGTAGAGGGAATATTAGATTTTCTTAGATTGGTCAAACTAGTAGAGCAAGAAGATTTTTGGTCAAAAGGTAGCTTTAAAAAGTTGGCATTGGTGTAAATAAAGGCATAATATAAACACACACTTCCCTTGAAGTACAGATTTAGAGCTCAAAGCAGCCTTTTAATAATTATTTGAAGTGCAATTTCCAAATTTGACATGACTTGATAGCTGGAGAAATTCAAGAACTCTCGTGCTAAAGAGAAAGCATTCCATGACATTTTTGGCCAATCTATTTTTTTATATATTAAATATTTATTATTTGTATTAGAGCCCAATTAAATTTAAATTTACATCGGAAAGTCTCAGTATATCTAAGAACACTCGAACTCGAGATCTTTAAAAAAGAATGAAGAAGCGTATTTACTATTCCACCACAACTCTTATTGGTCGGCCAATATATCTAAAATTCACAATTTGAGTTTAACTTATTAATTATAATTATCAACTATAATAAATGAGATCTTGAAAAAGGTAAAATATACACCTATTTTATCTCTACACTTATGAGGTAAAATAATATTTTTGATAGACTTTCGATTAAAAAAAAATTCAAAGTAAAAAAAAATAAAAATATGATAACTAGCGCCTAGGACCTCCGTTGGAGGGACTGGAGATAGGAGATAGGCGCTTGAGAACGGGAGATCAGTGCTTGACCAGTCCTGCAAATTTTGGCCATAAAGTGTACTTCTTTTATTTTTTATAATTAATTAAAATAAATAAATAATTTAACCAAATAATCATAAAAGCATATTATCTCTTTTATTTTTGTCATAAAACTTCTTGTTAATGAAGTAACTCAATTATGCAATAGTTAAATAGTTTAAAGATATCCTCTATGCACTAGATTATTGCAGTCGAACAACTCAAGTCTAGTTATTTTTGAACTAGCGCCAGAACAACTTGTCAAACAAAGACATCTAATTTTTCTTTCTGATTTTTTTTTTTTTTTTGGTGCTTTGTCCTAGTTAATGATAACAACGTGACCACCCCACTCAAAAACCCAACTCTAAAGGTGTAGGAGAAGAAAAAGAACATTGATACTGGTATATATAATTCGATACAGTTTCTCTATTTTTATGAAACTGGGTAAAGTCCTATATATACCACCCTATTTATATACTCCACAGTGTGATTACATAATATATAATTATATACATAGAGAAAAATTTAGAATTTTTAAATATGAGTATACAACTAAAAAGATGAATGGAAAAAATATATGTAGTAGGAATTAACGCCTAGTTCTCTAAATAAATAACTGAACGTTTAATCAAGTAAACCATTTAATCTCCTTATAATTTGAGCATTAACGAATAATATTACATAAATTTTTTAAAAATACACATATAAAATACATACATAAAATATTTAATTTTATAAAAATATAAATTTACATGCCCAATAATCTAGCCTATAAATTTGCGCCGTATATAAGTAGTATACTTTGCCACAGAATCCAGTAACCAATTTAACGTACGTAAGGAACTATAGTAAGACACTGTTGGTACCATATAGTGCATGAAAATGCACAAAAACCACAAAGCAAAAAAGCAACAACAACATAAAATAATAACAGTAATAAAAAAGAAGATTATCGTATGGAAGCCTTACTATAGCAGAGTACAAAGCAATTGGTTCCCTTCATGTCACGTTCAAAACCAACTCCTCTCTCTCTCCCGCAAAAATATATGAAAATTGTATTCTTAATCAACAATAATAATAACATATTTAAACAATAATAATAACATATTTAATAATTTTTCAGTAGTATATGAAATTTAAAATGAATTCATAATTTAAACAATAATAATAATATATTTAATAATTTTTCAGCAGTATATGAAATTTAATAATGAATTCATAATTTAAATTTGGTGATACAAATTTTATATTTTCACAGCTTAATTTATTGTATTTTTCAATTATGAGTTAGAATTCATTTGAATTGATTTATTTTAATTGTTTTTAAGTCAAAATTATCTTTTAAGTATTTTTAAATTATTTGAATAAATTTTAAAAGTATTTATAAGCACTTGATATTTGACTAAAATATTAAAAATAAGTCAAAAGCCAAAAGTCAATCCAAACGGGCACTTCATAATTGTAAATTTATTATTCAATTTATGTGGTACCTTTTGAATGTCGAGATTGAAATAAGTTCTTTTTTTAACTATAATTTTTCATATGTCGTTTAGATCTATTAAATTATCAATTATTGTGACTTATTTTTATATAATTTTTAAATATATTTTAAAAACTTGAATCTTATTCCACACCTGAATTTAGAATAAAAAAATTAAATTATTTTAACTCTCAAAACTCGAACTTTACTACATAAATTAAATAAAGAAAGTAATTTTTTTTTTAAAAAAAATCAGATATATATTTATACTTTGAAAAAATAGAACTAAATCGATTGAGCCTGTTAAAATTGCACCGCGCCAGCAGAGGTCTCTCCCCCACTCCTGCCCCTAGCCTAGCTTCGAGAAAGTAACAGAATCACTACAACCTATAAAGAAAACCAACCACCCTTAGCCCATGTAGTAAAATCCAACCCAGAGCCAAACTTAATACTTTGGCTAGCAACAAATCTTGGTTCCTTCATCATTTCTCAATTTCTTCCCTTTTCTTATTTAATTCACACACAAAAAAAGACTCCATTTATTTGTGAAACATCACTAGTGTGATTTTCTTCGTCCCTCTATAGAGGGTGAGAAGTATAATTTCAAACGTTTATATGGATAATATTAGAAAGTTGTCTAAGGGTTTTTTGGTTTTCTTTGTTCTTCTAGTATTTGTATGGTTATTGTTGGTTGAAGTAATTGAAAATGGAGGTACAAGAATGAATTATGTTCATCATGCTGAAGGAATTATGAAGGCTAACAAACTTATGAAAATACACAAGAGAAGTACTAGTCATGTTCATTCAAAGATTGATTTCAACTTGGTGAGTAAAAGAAGAGTTCCTAATGGTCCTGACCCAATCCACAACAGGTTTTGTCTCTTATTTCTTTATGCAGCTTTCTACTTAATTTTGTCTCCTCATTTTTATACCTTTGCCTATTTACCTATGTAACGTATATTATATGATCAAAATTACAAATTTAACATTTTAAAAATAAGTATACATTCACAATATGTATTACTTAAATTCATAACTGATATTTATGTACATCCTCTCAAATCACTTCTTATATAGTTATAACAATTTATCTTGTATATATTGATCGTATAAAATTTTAATATTATTAGCATAATTTAACCTGTTTTGTAGGTTTTTTATGCTATCAATCAATATTAGTTAGTATAAAGAATTACATGTAAGGAATTTACGTTAATGAATTATTTAAAAAAATACAAATTTAGAGAAAGAAAAAGCATCTTTATGTTCTTTTTTGTTGTCTTTCACTTTATTTATTCTCTTATTATAATTATTTGAACGTAATTAATTGTCAGAGCTAATTAATTAACCTTTTCATTTTGTTCTCTATGCAATTTAGGATGCTCTTAATTTATAACCTTTTCATGACATCTTCTCTTTTCCCCTTTTGCTTTCTTTTTCTCCTCTATCACTATAAAGCTTTGATCACTATAGATGCAAATCATATAAACATCGATCTTTGTATGTCAGGTGTTTTTTAATTTTATGTTTGAATTGTGAAACTCCCAAAAAAAAATGATAACTCATATGTGTTTTTGGCCATTGAAGGTAACTACTGTCTATAATAAGTGGGAATTGAAACAACTGCTATTATATATGATAAGTTGAATCCACTATAAATTATTTTATTACTATTAATGCTACACCCTTATTGTGCGGGTGTTAAGCTCCACTCTAACCTGTATATTAAATTTCTTAATACGTAATAAAAAGTATATATAATTTGTGTGTATAAAAATCATTTAATTAATAAAACTATTCAATAATTACATGAATTTAATTATTGCATGAAACTGAATTTATTTATTTTTAATCTTTTAACAGAAGAGCTCGGAGTTCTCGTAGGCCACCAGGTCAAGCATAAGGAAAACTCGTTAAGCTATGAACGAATTAGGGCTAAGATAATTAAGGCTTGTGAGGTGTATTTTTTTCTTTTTTCTTTTTTTGTTTTTTTCTGTATGTAATTGTTGAAAAAGGGAAGTCTCTATACATATTGTCAGATGAATTAATTTTCAGAAATCCCAGCAGCTTGTAAGATTTTTTTAACTCCAAAAAAAAAAAAAGGGTTCCTTAAAAAGGGACTTCAAGAAACAAAGAATTATAAGTAGTGAATCCAAAATCAAATCCTCCAACACCACTATTTAGGATAGAATCCGTGAGGTACTGCAGAATTTTATGTTAGTGGTCTTATGTCATCAATTGATTAGTTAGTACATGGGTTTGGGTAACTTGAGGTTGTAAGTGTTAATAAGTCTTTATTTTTGTTCTGAAATTGTCCTTAATTAAATTTGTAAGTATTATTTTCAAACGATATTGATTGCATATTACTTTTTTCAAAATAATATATATATGTTACTTAAAGTATTTCAACCAAGAGGTGTTGAATGATACTATATGAAGCCAGAAATGGATATATTATCGAGTGGAAGTACTTTTTTTGTCGGAATCATAGAAAAATTCATAATTTCGACCATAACTTTTGTCCTTTGAGTGAACACTTTGTGATAACCTGCTCATTGTATAATAGCTTACAAATCACTCAATCATGTCCTTGCCGGATGGAGTTCCTACTTTTCACTACTAAGAAAACTTAACAAAATTCGTAGCTAATCCTCTTTAGTATAAAATATTATTATCTACGAGTAAATTAGCGATGAAGTTTATTTCTAATTTTAATAAACTTGGAGGAATGAGGGAGAAAAATCATAAATTTTGCATGAAAAATAATAATAAACAATTATTTAGAGAATTAAGAAGAGAAGATAAGGGAGAATGTTTAACAGTAACTTCATGTCTTAGCAGCCATGCATTTTATTATGAGTACGAATCTCATGTCAATCTTGTCAAATTCTCAGTAGCTTTTGCTCGTAAATAAAGGCCTTCTATTTTTCATTGCACTTATTCATTTGCTTAAAGCTTATATCGATAAAATACAAAAGAAATATTGGGTATATATTTAAAGAAGCAAATCTTAAACTATATCAATGCATTTTAAACAGTGGAGCCCTAGACCCAAACAGACAATATCATGAGTTGATTGGGCTGTGACAGTTACTAAGTGGCATGGGTTCAAAACAAAAGAAAGCAAAGGTAGTAAAAGGAAAAGTTTTGTGTTAGTCTTTTTCATTATAAGATTCTTTAGTGGGGGATGTGAACACTGTTTTGGTCTTTGGTCCATTCAAACTTGTTGCAAAACCAAACAGATATATAGTCTATGATTCTCGAGCATGGAAATCAAATAAAAATATTTAAGTTTAAAAGGAAAGGGATTAAAAAAAAAAAAAAAGGAGAAAAGGAAAGTAAAGGCATGTAAGGGCCAAGATGGTACTCTCTTCAAAGTTCAAAGTGAAAGACAAAGTAGGCTCTCTCTAGTTGTGCTAGCTTTTTCATCCAAGGCCTTCTTTGCTTTCTCCTTTTAACATTTATTGGACTAATAACAAGCAAAGTTATAGGACATGGTCTAAAGTTTTTGAGATTTAAGTTGGGGCAAATTGCCTAAAAGGGTTAAAAAGGTAAAGAGATATTCAGTTAGAATCATTGGGCCACCACATCTGTTTGTCCCTCTTCACATATCTTATTGAAGAAAAAAAAATGAGATTTTTTGTCCTAGAAGAAAATTATACTTTTCCTATTAGCGAAGAAAGAGCTTGAACTCTTTGAAATTTAGTCGCTTATCAATATCATTAAAGAATACTGGATCTAATAAAAAAAAGGGAAGAGCTTGAATTATATATTGTTGAAACCTTCTTCGTTAGACCTCCTAACCATTCTACTTTAAGGGTGTGTTTGGCATGTAGGAAAAAATACTTTCCACAAAAAATATTTTCTTTAAAAAAAGTAAATAAATGATTTTTCTATTTATATTTTTATGGTTGAAATGTAAGTAAAAGTTAGTATTACAAAAATCTTTTTTATATAATCTAATAATGTGGGTGATAGAGATTGGGGCATGAGGGCGTTGGTGTTAATTTAGGTACTTATTGTACAAATAATACACACACCCTCTTTGTCAAAACCTCCGAAAGAAGTGGAAGAACAAGGTTGACAGCAAAAGGTTTCCCTTCGATGATTTTGTCCAAGATATATGATGAAGATAAAAACAGCGAATAGGATTAATTCGTGTTATGAGTTAAGGTCGACATATGTTAAAAGTTTTGAATTATTCTTGTCATGTGGATTGAGGAAAGAAAAATAGGTAGAGTAGATTGGACTAAATAAAATGTCAAATTATATTTTGTTAGGTCAGATCTTATTAGTAGAATGACAAATGAATAGGTAAAATTAAGTAACCTTGTTGCAATAGTGAATTTATGCGTAAATCGGTCTGGTTTTTAAAATTTTCAAGACATATAGTATTATCTGAAGATGTCCACGGTCAAAAGTGATGGATCGGTGCATGCACTGATTGATATGGATTGGTGCATGCATCAGTTGAGTACCCCTATAACTCATTTAAATCAAAGAGTTAATAACTCAAATAGTTATTTAACTATGAATTTTTATCTCATTAAGTCATTTAATTTTAATTTTTAGTTCAAAAGTTACGTAATTATCACACATTAACTTAAAACATCACTTAACATATTTAATTATTTTAATTTTTTTTTTACTTATCTGGAATTTCTATTTAAAAACTAAAATGTATTTATTTAATAACCATTTTATTTCTTATTCCCCTAAATTAATGTCTCTCGTCCTGTTTCTTCTCTTCTTCTCATTTTTCCTCGTAGTAGCACATTTGCAGTGTAATATAGGAAATTAACAATTAAAATTAAACAAACTTTTTTCCACCGTGAGTCGCCGTACAGTTATGTACTTATGAAAACTATTTAAATTTTACTTTATGTCACACAATTATTATTTGTGAAATAAAAATAATAATCATAAATATATTTTTAAAATATTTTTACATTGTTAATTATTGAGAGTTATCATCTTTTATATAATTTTTAAATATGGAAATATATATTTTTTAAATTTAACATTTTATAACTGAATTTACACCGAAAATTGAATAGTTTGATCTTTATATACCAAATTAACATATGAAAAAATAATGAAGAATAAGCATCCATGTGTATGATCTAGTAGTCAATTAAATTGAAGTTACGAAATTTTAGATTCAAATTCTAATGTAAGCAGAAATATAGACTAGGTAATTTTTCTTATTTTTCAAAACCTTGGTGGGTATAATTGCATTTGTGTTGATGAGAAATATAATAAATATCTTACAAAATTAGTCGAGATACATGGAAACTGAACCGTGCATAACAACTATTCAAAAAAAGTAAAAAAAAATGAACGGTTAAATCGTACAAATTAAATTGTTAATTTCCTAGGTTATACTGCAAATATGTGATTTTTGAAAAGAAAATGAAAAGGAAAAGAAAAATGAAAAAGAGGAAGAAGAGATGTTAATTTAGGGGAATAAGGATACGATGGTCATTAAAGGAATTATTTTTATTTTTAGACTTTTATTATTAAATAGAAATACCACATAAGCAAATATTATTTTTAAAAATAATTAAATAAATTGAGTGACTTTCGACGTAAAAATATAATAATTGAGTAACTTTTAAAATAACCAAAAATATTTATAGTTGAGTGATCATTTGAGTTATTAACTCTCAAATCAAAGGATTGAATCCATTTACTGTCACTTGTTTTTTTTTTTTTTCCTTTAGTGATTTTCCTTATAAAATTAATATTTTTTGTG
>JBDJHY010000094.1:1824017-1836626 GCA_039654485.1 Withania somnifera
ATATCTTCCTAGACTTCTTTATATGTTTTGTAAAGACATGAGTTTTTTAATATTTTATAAAATAACCTAGGCACCTTGCCTAGTGGATTTGCTTAAAAAAAAACTAGTAACCCAGCCCCCGAGCTGGAAATTTACCAAACATATGCATCACTAATACCCTGTCTAAAAAAAAGTTATGTGTAGCCTACCTGGATGCCGATGATATCCTCGAGAAATGCACTGAGATAATAAAAAATCACGAACAACTTTGATTTGCCCAAAGCTAGCAAAAACGTAACCCACACGACAAATAATTCACAAGATTAGCGAAATATTGACAAAATTCACTCCAGAAAGCGTTCCCCTCCTTAACTTGAACGTATGGATGTAGAACAACTACTAACTCATTGTAGAATGAAAGAAAAAAAAACTACTAGTAGATATATACGTAAATAGTAACCGACCCAAATGGGATTAGATCACTATAACCTATTACTTAATTAACAAAAAGATTTTAAGTTAATTAAATTAATCCTTTAATCATTACTTGGTCCATTGGTTGCAGCAATTACCACCCCACCACCATAACATTATTATTTCACTATATAAATATTCAGGTATTGTGTAGGTTCATTATAAAATAAACATAATTTTTTTAATATTATCATAACTAAAAAATATTTTGAATAGTACCTGCTTCTTATTCGAAATCTATATTATTCGAAAGACAATGTCACAATTATAGACAATGTCTCAGGAAGACTTAAGAATATATGTTTTACTTCTACCGAGTTCGAACTAAGAGTCCGGTTAAACAAAATAGCACGCAACTAAAAATTCCGAAGTTCGAACTAAGAGTTTGTCTAGACTCAATTTCATGTTACGGAGCTAACAAAACTCTCAGAATTCAATTACGAGAGTATTTTGCTATGAAATTACTCTCGATTTTCATTATTCTAAAGTTCAATTCTAAAATAAAGAACCCGAGGTAAACACGAGGGAACCAAACTATCGATCCCAACAAGTCATAAGTGACTTGGGGAAGCTATGGAAAAGCACTAAACATGGAGAGATCGCAAAAACACGAAAATGACCCTGAGGGTCATTAAAATGTGGGACTTCAATAAGAATATTGTTCACCCTTATGTCAAAAATATCAAAATTTTAGTACGGCTTCTATGATTTCTAATTTAGGGATTTTATACAATTACTTTATGATCTAAGTTCAATTTTTTCATGATATTATTTGTATATGGATTGATCTAAATTAATTGTTTGTGTTTTCTCATGGTTAAATTCTAGTATTCAAATTTTAATGAAATTTATGCATGAATCCATGACTTAGTTCAGTATTACAATATTTGAAGTATTTGAACATGATATTATCAGTTTTTAGGCTATTTTAAAATAATTAAGTATATTATGATGTCTTGATCACAGACTTGAATAATTTTAAGGATTGCTAGTGAAATCACAAAAATTTAGATAAAATAATATTTTACTAGTTTACACACAATTTTGATGATTAAATATGGCATAGCAATGATCATGATCAATTTCAGTACACTATGAGAAGACGGTATTCCATTTTTGGAGTAGAATCTAGTATTGAGCAAATTCATGTTTCAGATAACCCCAATAGGAGAATTGCATTGCCACCATAGGTTTATTTAGCCTTTATAGCTTAGTTTAGTGAATCTACATCAGTCAAGTCTTATACCTTTGATTGGATATACACCCTCCCAACTAGGGTTGTATGTTGACTTCATATATCTCACTTGATTTATTTCGGTCAAGAAATCCCCCCACACTGTTAAGCTTTAAACAATTTTACAAAATACACACATGGGTTGCATGACCCACTAGTTTTACTTGGACATGATTCTTTTTAGTATCTATTGTATATACAGCTTTCCAGATTACTTTTCATGAAATTAGTGAGTCATAGCAACTTAGTTTAAAACATTTATTATTGATATACTCAATTTAGTCCCTTTTCAATTCAACTTGATGTTTACTATAATTTTACATGATTACATGTCCATATACTCAGTACATCCTATAGTATTGAGAAATGAAGCTAAAACTCACATAACTAATCTGGCCCCACGGTGGGCGATAAACTATATACCATCTTTTTTATACAATTAAATTTTTTTCGTGAGTCGAGAGCACTCATTACGTCTTAGCTTCAAATTAGTGAAAAACTTATTGAGCCTAAATAAATAACATAAATGAAGAAACAAAAAATCAAACTAGTAGATATTAGGAGAAAATCTTATAGCATAGTCGATAATTCATTCTTATTAATCAATGATCGAGAGTGTTCGAGCTCGAATAATTACATTGTAAACGACCAAGAATAGCTAAGGAAGAAGTTAATACTTAGAGAGCAAGCAAAAATATTGCATTATTTAAAGGATAAGGATGAACAAGAAGCGATCCTATATAGTGAGAGAGGGGACGTATGTTTATAGGGCACAAAGAATTTCCTTCCACCAATAAGGTAACATTATTCTCTAAGACTATAGTACTACATTCAATATCCTTCGGGTACTTGTCCTCGAACCGTTGTAGGATACCAACCTAGTATTGCACGTATTACATGGTGCAATTGGGCTATCACACCCCGAGGTTAACTCCTAGACTTAATATGGTGCTCAGGGAATCATAAGTGACCTTGAGCTAGCCTTTGGATCATGCATATACTATGAATCATGATATAACTGTGCGGAAGAAGTAAGAAAACATAATAAACTAGCTAAAGAATTACTATTAGTCATAAAAGTAAAGTCATGATGAGGCCAACATGGACAAAAATGAGAGCATGAACTGAATCAAGTTAAGAGCTCAAAACATGTAAAGTATCATGAAAACTGCAGTAAGTGTTATGAAATCTTGAAAAGATGAAAAAATATACTGAAATGCCTTAAGACTGAAATCATACTGGGATGCCATGAAAACTGGAGGATAAATAAAATAGATATTCTACTATAAGGATCCATGTCATAAACGTAATAAGATTTAACGATTTAAATGACACCAAATAGGGAGTTTCTTATAACCGACATACGTCATGTGAGCGCATGACATCCAGTATTTGACCCCATGCTGGTGAGTTTCGTTATGCTTTGCCAAAGGCACAACAGATACATGTAAACATGAGATGATCGATCTTAAAGGCCATCATGGGCTAACCACTTGATTTTATAAATTTTAAACCTATGCTGGCAACATAGTTGGGAAAAATACTTTCATCAGTCATAAATACTTCTCCTAAGACTAACACGTACATGAATATACTATAGACTCATAAATATTGAAATTATTCTTTAAATACTGGCAATAAAATCTCTATTTAAACTTTCATCTGAAATTGTACTAGTTATGCATTAACTGTTTTTTGAGAACTGAGATATCATGTAACTGTTCCTGACATACTGCAGTAGTTAAAATTCATAATTTTCACATCTATTGTGAAATCATGTAAATCTTAACCTAGTTTATGGAATCAACATGTTGTAAAGTTTAGTTCAGGGCAAAAATGATAAATAACCTGATTTTCTATAATCAATTTATAGACAATAGGAAAATCATGAACAACATATTAATTTATAAAAATAGAGATCAAACCCTAGCCTTGAATACATGACATTATATATATACCGAAAGTAATTTTGGGAATGGGAACAAAAGGAGTTCACTAGTGAAAATTCGTGTACCTGGTAGGGAGAAATTCTCAAAAACAATGACTCCTCGGAGATGAATTCGTGGAGTTGGAGAACCTTAGGTTTAGAGAAGATGAAGAACGTCGCTCTTTTCTTCTTCTTTTTCTCTTGTCTATTTAAGTGATGAATAAGGGGTTTAGATTTGGTTATGTGTGGGGATTTAAAGGTAGATTGGGAATTACATTAGATTTCATGTGATTTAGTACCTTAAAAGACCCTAAAACGATGCAGTGTTGATGTTTTATGTATTAGAAGTTACCAAAACACCCTTGAGTAGAAAAAATAATTTTTCATTATGTCAAAATGGAGGGGCCGTCGCCCCAGGGGTGTCGGGGCTAAGGGGCGCGTCGCCACCGTGATAGAGGGGCATTGATGTGTTAGTCAAACACTCATAACTTTTTATTTCGATCTTTGATTGTCGCACAGTTTGTTATGCTGGAAACTAGACTTAGAGACCTTTCGTGGATGGGTTATGTGTCACACTCCTTATAAATTAGGAGATATGATCATTTGAAGTTGATCCAGGGATGAAACAATATGAAAACTACGATGGTAGAAAAATTTTGAACTTAACTTTGTGCTAGGAGCCCGTTATGACCTTGAATCACCTCAAACACTAATTACACACTTTATTATTAATTTCATAACCTAGGATCAAGTGGGAATTCATAAGACCCGTATTTAAACACATACATAAAACGGTTCAAATTTTAGCTCAAAATCTCGGGGTGTTACAGGGGCCCTATCCAAGCGCTTGTATGGCCTAACATATTATACTGGGAAGTGAGGTAGAAGTAGTGAAAGAGAGAACTGAACGAAAAAAATATTTTAAGTCTCCGACTTATTCACTATATAAAAGAGTATAATTTTATGTTGAAGAAAAATATTCTTTTGTAGAGCTATTGTCTCTTCGATAAATTCGAAGTTGTTTGAATTGTATGACGTTATTGGGCTATTATATTCTTATGAGACAAGTCAAAATTTGTAATTGTTAGATCGATGAAAATTATACCTCAATAGGCTTTAATATCCCTAAGCAAGATATCATTGTCTCGGATGAAAATTTATTTATCTTGTTTTTCAATTGTTATTTATGGTGTTTTTACCAAAATATGTGCATAAATTTCAGCAAAAAAAATTGAAATATGAAAAAAAAAAATTGAGCTTGAACAAAATATGATTGAAGTCATTATCCCAAACAAAATACATTTGAATATATCATACGTAACAAATTAAATCCTTGTTTAGTAAGAGATCTTAAGGGCCAGCCTATCAGTCAAGCCTCAATCGTGTATTTGAAATTTAAGTAAAAATTTTTGAACTTTAGACAAAAACGTGTGTACTTAACTATTACAACTTCAGATATTATATTTGAAATTAGGCTTACCAAAGCTTAATTTTAAACACTGCATGTATGTTTGAAATTGTTTCAAAATTGACAGACATGGAAAATTTTCTAAACTTGAATTATAACTAAAACTGTTACATCAAAAGTTGGTATCTGACTAAATTTTAGAGTAAAGACATACTGGACTTCCTAGCTCTAGAACAAATGAAAAATATTCGACCTATTAGTTTATTTAAACAAGTCGATCACTAGTATAACAAGAATGAACACTCGAATATGAACTGAATTAACGAAGAAAGAGCTGCTGCTCATGCTATTTTGTGAAATCTATACTCTCGCCGGTTTAAATTATTTGTTGCTTTTTGTTTTACGTGCTTCTTAAAAAGTATTTATGATAATTATTTTAATCTTTTTTTTGTCTATGTTATAACATTTCTCCATGTGTATTCAAATTATGTGTCATCTTCATTAATCTATCTATCTATATCTATATCATATTAAAATTATGAAAGCTCTAAGAAATATTAATTAAATTTTTTGCTTTTCATTAAAAGACGTTACAATAGAGAAAATTATCACTTATTATATGTTTTAAATTATTATTTAATAATATTAGTATTATTTAGGACTTTAAAATCAACTAAATTTATAAGTCTATTTAATACTTCACGCCTAATGTCATATAAAGACTTGCTTCATGTGGTAATTGGAATTGGAGAAAATTATGTGTAAAGTAAATAAAAGGACTTGATGATTGATTCCCAACTCCAAATATGATTTAAGTTATGAAAAAATACCTATAAAAAGTCCATATTTTTGTAAAGTTCAATTATAAAATAAAATCTTATCTTAAGTAATTATCACTTTAATTAAATAGGAAATTTTTTTTATAGGTGGTGAGAGATAAAGAGGGATGGAAAAATTTCATAGCATTTTTATGAGAAAAATACTTTATTGAAAATGTGTGAGTATAACAACTCCCAAGAGAAAATTTATTCCCAAAGAAAATTATTTTCTTGATTGATTTATTGTGATTTGAGATTTTTGAAAAAAATTAATCAATACAATATTTATAATTTAATTTGTTCGTTAGTTTCAAGGAGTTGATAGCATTAATTTCAATATGGATACGCATAAAATCTTCATACTATATTGCCGGAAGGATGATAGTAGACTCCTAGGCTATGAATTCTTGCCAAGGGAAAACTCGAAGAATCAACTATTTGGAAGTAAGTTGTCACTTTCTTATCTCCATGTAAATTCTAAATATAGAGCTATAAATGATCGTATTATATCACAGCGTTGAAAAGATCATGGTATAGAAATTGATTGATCACGTTTTTTACATCATCAAGGGAATCATAAGTGGTAATAATATACGATTTTAGCACTCAGAGAATGTGATATAAGTACGCAGTTTTCATGCTTGTATTTGTGACATTATGAGAGTTTTCGATCACATTACCACAGTTAATAAGGAAGACGATAGCAGCAGGATTGCAGCAAAAGGTCTCTCCTTCCTCCATTAAAGCAACAAACAATTCATAGACATTGATTTTAAGGCCTCAAATATCTTAATAGATTCAGTAAGTTACTCTAAAAGTATTTTAGCTTAGGTAGTCGTCGTTCTTTCTACACGTTTTTTTTTTCTTTTAATCATGTTCTATTTTAAAGATAAAGAGATTATGACACTTAAAACAACATCAATCTATGTTGTAAAATTACAATGCTAATTTTTTTTTCCGGACCAATAAAAGATAGGCCAGAAGGGAATGATATT
Source organism: Withania somnifera (assembly GCA_039654485.1). Classification (NCBI taxonomy): domain Eukaryota; kingdom Viridiplantae; phylum Streptophyta; class Magnoliopsida; order Solanales; family Solanaceae; genus Withania; species Withania somnifera. The sequence goes on from JBDJHY010000094.1 coordinate 1,830,853, forward strand.
CATGTATTCACACGAATGATGAATACACATGGCTATGCAGTGCTGAAAATATACATCATAACATATAAACTAATTCTTTTACGTTCAAAATTTGATTTAATGGGTAACCACTTCAACACAATTAATAAATTCATGATTCTATTAATACATTCTCTAAAGCTAGCTATGGCATCCTAGAGTTCTTTTCTGATTATATAAGATGAGCTTGAATTTACGGTGTGTTACCACTTACCGTTAGAATACAGTAAATATTAATTTTCATTAATTCTTTATAAAACTCACGCATGTTCTTTATAACTCAAGGATGCTATATGATAATATTATTGCTAAAATCTTGTAGATTAAATATGGAATTAATTTTGATTTGATTGACGTTTCTTCCTCCTTTAAAGTTCCTTTAGTTTATGTAGTTATTACGGTCTTTTTCTCCAAAAATTTACCTTATATACATATTTGACAGACTTCTATATAATTACGTATATAATTGACCTTAAAGAGATTTGTGGAGTGTTCACTGCCTGAATTTAGCAATGCATGTTGTTGTTTTCTTTAACTTCTTAAGAATTTTGATTTAATATTAAGTGCTCTTTTTGTGTAACATTACATCATTTCACTTGTATGCTTGGTTTTTTTAAATGCAATCTTTAATATTAATATGACACTCTTTACTTATTTATAATAGGTAAGAACTCTTAATAATTAGTAATTTAAAATTGACAAAAAGTTTTCTTCTAACATCTTTCCTTATTTGAAACATATTAAAAATCCTAACGTTTAATATATTTACGATCAATTACAATTTTGTTAACTTATAACAATTCTTTCTTTATTAAACTACCTAATAGTTTTTTATAATTTTGCATCAACTAAACTTTACGGAAAAGATTTCGACTTATTAGCTATTCATAGTGTTCCTTGATCAGTTAGGGGCAGGACATATGTTTTCTTAATTTTTTTTTACTCACAATGAATATTGTTATTTTTCTTTTATCATCATAACTAATTACAAATAAAGAAAAAAGTGTAATTATTATTTTATTAATAATTAAAATTCTAGTAATTATATTTTATGCATTGAATTCTTCCTCACTTGAAATTAAAGAAAAAAAAATAGTTTGGTGCATAAATAGAACTTAAAGACATTTAGAACTTAAATGGGAATTCAATAATTTTATTGATAGATTTCAAGAAATTACAAATTTTAAAAATAAACACACTTAGAGGGAGAACCTGAATACTTATATAGAAGAAGTCACAGCCCTGCATTTTCAACATAAACTTTTAAATAAGTGTATTAATTTGAAAGTGTGATTGATGCAAACAAATTATTTTGTTTGAAATGTGGTGCTATATACCGTGAAGGTATTAATGCATTTGTTGTACTAATTCTTTATTTGCATACTAATTTAGTTGACCAACTTAAAAATAAATTTGTATTCAGGTTGATTTTGAAGATAAATGTATCAATTAGTATTGCCAATTCAAATGATAAAATAAATTAATTGTCAAATAATTCTCAATGTTGGACTGTATAATTATTGTAACGTGCTTTTTTATGTGGCTAACTATATATTGTAATTTCAAGATGAATATTAATATCATCAACAAGAATTCTAGTCAATGAAAATGAATATTTTCTTGTTCAACCGTCACATCTACGTAAGAACGTTATTTTTTGTTCGTTTAAAGGAGTGTTTATTTGAACGTCAATTGCTATTTGACATAATTCAACCTTTTTATATACAATTTATTTTGAATTATTTTCATAATTAGAAGCCTCTAAAAATTAATTTTGTGGTCCCTACAATGCCTAAATTAACTAGAACTCAAAAACTGGAATCCTATGGTAATAGGATAAAGAGGGGGGCGAAATTGCTCTAACTATGGGCAAGAATTTTGGTCTTTTTATTCTCCTAATTTGGTTTGGGAAGGATCTCTTATTTTTTGTTTGGGAAAGATTTCCTAATTACGTAAGGAAAAGTCTTCCTAGAAATCTATAAATAAGGTCTTCCTACCATAGAATAAGGACACAAGTTTTTATACAATATTTGCCCACCCAAATATTGAGAGAGTTCGAGGGTGAATTTAGAATCATTACAGAAGATCGTGGATTTGGATCGATGCTTCCGCTGCGTAGAATCTATTTTCCAACAGTCTGATGCTAAGTGGATTAAAGTCCACACGCATATTGCTGAAGAAATGCTTCCACACTTTTTGAGCAGCTTCTTCCTCCAAAAAAACATGTGACATGGTCTCATACTGAGAGTTAGTGCAGCATTTCCATTTATCAGTTACATCAATTACGGTTTTAACAATGTGCATCATTTGTGTCCAACAGTGGGAAGTAGAAACCCTTGCAATAGCGTGAACTCTACTGCAGTATTTAACATTAAGAAAATCACCCCAGAGAGCAGGGATGGCGAGAGTGGTACTAATTTCTTCCATACTCTTGATTCCCATACCACCGTCAACCTGAGGCAGACACATCTTTTTCCAAGCACACCAATGATACTTAGCCTTATCTCCGCAGGACCCCCAAAAGAAATTTGGAGAAATGCTTTTCAATTAGATTGAGAGTGCCCTTAATTCAGAAAGCATGTAAATGGCAAGTGATTGTAAGGCATGCTTGATCCCCAGAATAGAGCATATTACCTTCCATACTCTGAGCCTGCTAACCACTTTATCAACCATACAGACAAAATAAGCAATTGAAAAGGATGGCAACCATGCTCGATCACTGTCATTCGGCGTACTTTGCTTTGGTTACTGTGTTACTTTGCTTTGGTTACTGTATTGGTGATTCATCCAGACTCATCACTATGAAAATAGGACAGCCAAGATAATTGAAAGGATGGCAAGCAGATGTTATTCATTGGTTAGTCATTCTATTGGTTCTGCTAGCAGATGCTTTAGGATGCGTTGTGAAATCTATTGGTTCTGCTAGCAGATGCTTTAGGATGCGTTGTGAAAAAACTTTTATCACAGTATGGCAAGGTAATAGAATCAATACGATGTTATTTATTTTCCAAAAGTTATATACACATAAAATTCCAAAATGGAAAAAACAACAAATCTTGACTTTATGTGTATGCATCAAGATTATTAGATGGAGTTATCTATTTTTATTTTTATTTTTTTGTTGGTTATTATTACTCGAAAATCAAGATAACAGAGTTTAATGTTAGAACAGAAGAAACCAGAACTATCTCACTGTGGTGTGATAGAGAATTTCAGGCAAGTCAAATAGAATTTTATTTACAAAATGCTGAAACAGAAGAATGGGTGCGACAACTTCCCATACAACTACAAGTTCAACAAATATGGTATATTCATCATCACGCTTTTGTTGTCTTAAAGACAAGGAGGAGCTCGCAATAATTGACTCGAAAAAGATGATTTTATTATATAATTTGAAGAAAAAGAAATGGAGAAGATTATTGGTATCTATAGTTACAAAGAAGATTGGCTCTACCCCCTTTGAACGAATTTGATTCTTCTTTTAGATTTTCTATTACATTTTGATGATGTTTAAGTTTGAAGTTCAAGTAAAGTTACAAATAGGTTGCAGGTCCTCTTAATGTTTTTTATTAATAATAATCTTTTCCAAAAATTTGCATTTTTTGGGTCGAATTGTGCACTTCTTATCCATCTGCTTTGATTGTTAAAACTGTTAAGGTACGTGCATCCCAATCCCAAGAGGCTGCCTTCGCTGCTTCAGTAATCTAAGATAACTCAGTCGTATTACTACAAGAAGTTACTTATTAATATTATCAATTTTACCAACTATATACTGATTCTAGATTAGTTATCTAAAACCTCTGCATCCATTAATTAATCTATGAATAATGTTGCATAAAAAATATCAGAACTATGAATACATATATACAAGCTGAAGTTGCCGAGTGTGTTTGGGATGGTTACATTAAATAATGTACATATTCTATCGTTTTCTTCTCAGCTGATTTTTGCTACAATCTCTCTAACCCAACTAGCGACTATAACTGAAGAATTAACAGCAAAATGTACGAAGAATGTGAGTGAAAGAAGAAGTACAGAGCTAATTCTACGTATCCGCTAAAGTTGTCTAGGAGAGAACAAGGTTAAAGAAGAAAATTTGTATAAAATTTCAGCAACTCAGCTCGTTTTAGGTGCCTTGGGCCGTGTTTTCATCATGCTTGCTCTCCGTACCACATCCCACGGCTTTTGAGGTGCCAAGACGCCAGCCTGAGATGCAAAAAATGACTCATAACCGGGTGAATCAAAGGCAAAACCAGTATGCTTCGATTTCTGTCCAGGCAGCTGCATTATGGCATATCTCCTTTCTTCATCGGGAGAAAGATCATTACGAATCTCCAATAAACCAATCCTGCTATTGTCAATCTCGTGCCTGTGAATTTCCTGAACAATCTGATAATCATATGGGGAAAACCATCTTTGTGCCCTGAAACGAAGCAAGTAGTAGCGTTAAAAGTGAGCTACTTAAGGAATTAATTGACTAGAGATCTGAAGCAAGAGTAAATGGCCAAAAGAAAAGTGAAATTTGACAAAATAAAGTCCACCGGGTGAGTTCCCAAACTTCCGCCTTGTAGGTGGAGTTTAACTTCCCATGTCCTCCCGTTTGTAAAAGAAAAGTTAGACCAAAAAAGATTTGTTTTAGATGTATCAAGCAGGCTGTGCCGCCTAGGAGCTTGTGTGCCATGTTCCTTGCAGGGTAGAAGAGAACATGCAGCAGAAAGTAGATTATGTTTATGCAAGTGAGACTAAATTTAAGAGGACATTGTATCTCACTTAACTGTCATCTGCTCCTCGTTCTTTGAAAAATATATTAAGGTCAAGAAATACTGGTGCAGTTTTCATAAAATCAATCAGCAAAACAGAGTGAAAGACATTCATTGAGGCATAACAATGCTAAGGGAAGAGATAACAAGGATTGGTCCTACAAATGAGTTTTCATGTGAAAAATGAAAATTAAATCGTTAGACATAAAGATGACTCGTAGCACAAGATTTTCGCAATTGTTCTGGCCTTAATTATATGAAGACATGTTCTCCTGTGGGAAATGCAATTGCTTTCAGATATCTCAGCGGTCAGTACGTTGCAAAGTTACATTTTCATTCACACAACATGTTTATTTAGACAGTGAGATATCCCTTGAGAGGCAGCCTAGCTGTGAATTTGAAAGAGATCTTAAATAAAAGAACAATCTAGCAATACCGGAATGTAATACATAATAGTAATTCCAAGTTGTTTAAGAAAATTTACCCCAGAGACTTACCCTTGGTATAGGAAGTCAACAAAAAGTGAAGCAACTGGTACAAGAAGCAGCGTGAGGTAGAAATAAAATGTGCTCATCAGGACAAAGATGACTAAATAGATACCCTCCTGTGGTGAATACAAACCAACAACGTTAGAAAGTGATTGATCCTAGGAACATATCAAACCTGTTCGGAAACTCACCTGTTCTTTGTGTAAGTGGATACCCGAGTAGATAAAGACAAAAATGAACCATAATAATATGCTCCCTCCAACACTAATGTGATGCCATCTTGTAATTGTGTTGCACATCATAAGGAGACGCAAATTGACAGTTACAACAACACAGCTGTAGGCCATTGTACTGACATCCCATAGGCCAAACATCCTTCCAGATGAATTTATGCCCTTCGCACTTGAAGCAATTACGAAATTATACAAGATTAACGATTGATATACTGCAAAAAAAGCCCAGGTAGCCACAACTCTCCATTTGAAGAATGTATTTCTAATTCCTTCCC
>JBDJHY010000094.1:1843250-1854794 GCA_039654485.1 Withania somnifera
AATTCCCCGATAAAGCTGCTAGTACCAGGTGAACTCATATTGGCCAAAGTGGAAGAGAAGAAAATGGTAGAGAGATTCAGCATGGTGCTCACTGAACCTCCGTAATATCTAACCCTAACTCTTCCCATGATTTGATACCTTAACTATGTATTAGCAGACAATGCCTTCTGCTAACTGATCTACCAGAGAATTACTCTTTCAATCAATCAAATACCAATAACAGACTCTTTCTTACCTAATATTCCACCTAGAAAAATAGCATGAAATAAAAATTTTGACACCTCAAGAAAATAAATGCCAATAATCTAGTTCATGTCATCGCTGAATTTCTCTATTTTCTGTTCACTCTACAATTAAAATCTCCTACCCCCATGCAAACAGGTCAACCACCCACCAAAATGGTGATAATTATCCTTATCTAACCTGGACTATTCTTGGACTTATAGTTAGTTTAACAGAATATTCCGTTAAGAATCTGTAAATGCTCTTAACAGTTAGCATCAGAAACAGAATTTCACTTTCAATTAGAATCTCTTCTTTCCATGCTTGAAGAAATTAAGAATAAGATTTAAAAACACAAGTTATAAATGCAATGTCCCATGAAATGGTGATTGATTTCACCACTTAGACTTGAAGAGAAAAGCATTCTGCACGTCTTCCAGACGAATAATTTATGTTAGTTACTTCCTAGGCTTCCATATATCTTCACATTATGACAGATTCACAATGAAATCATATCACTTCCAGCAGCAAAAATGTAGCAGAAATTCTAAATTATCTTTCTGATAGGGCTAATCAAAATTGTAAGTATTCCACGCACTTGTAAAAGAAGAATCCAAAGTTCTTTGCTGCTGCAACCAAAGCAGCCTCATCAGGAGAGGCTGCCTGATATCGTATTTTTTCTGGGGTCTCTTCACCTTCAGCAAGCACCGTATGACATATTGCAAGGCATCTGAAAAATTCCTGAACAAAAAACCTTGTCACTGTCAGGTTAGAGGTCTTGAGGTCTGTGGACACTAAAGAAGAAATCAGACTGCATTTTTGTGATTGCAACATATCAACTCATGGGACATCCACATACGAACGTCACTAACCGAGTTTTACATTCCCTAAAAAATCCATATTCAAAAAGTTGTTTATATAAATGTTCACCAATTCCTTAATATATGGCCCAAAAATGTACCCCATATAAAAGGAAACAACAATCATTATCAAGTCTTCTCTTGATAAAAAAAATGGCATTTAGTTTAAGACAAAGGGAGTAAGAGAACGGAAGTCAATACTGCAGTAAGTTGCACACAGATATCAATGAAGGCCACAGAATAACAAAATCTAAAAAGGAACATAAAAACAAGGCAAGTAATCAAAGTTTTTGATTTACAAAACAGTGTTACTTACACTTCAGCTATATCTGATTTCCAGTAATTTCATTAACAACAACAAAAAGGTCCTAAAAATAGAGACAGAGACGGAGGGGAAATCACTACAACAGCAGTAACTTTTGATCCTTTCGTTAACAGCAAGTTAATGATATTTCACTGTTAAACCAACTGATTTTCGTGGTTTTTATTCCACCATGACAATTCAACAATATACCTTGCATGAATCAGGATTAGGTTCATTCCTCCAGGCACCTCGCATCAGCCGAGCGTCATCGAAATTGAAACCTTTTTCTCGTGCCTCGTTTGATGATTGTTGAACCTATCAATTCTCTAAATTAGCACAATGCAGAGCCATGAATCCTTTTATATATTATCCCTAACTTAAAAGCCGTTTACCTCAACTCTCATTCCACTTCTTTGTGCAGTTCCCATCTCAATTTCAGTAATACCACTGCCATATATCTCTCCTCCAATAGAACACTTGAAGAACTCCATCAAGTTCCTCGTAAGAGTTCCAGTTTTGTCAGAAAATATGTATTCCACCTACCCATAGAGATCAATGATCAATGATTGGCAGATTGACAGTTAAAACACAGCATGAACTAGAGTCAAGGATAAATAAGGACACATTGCATTGCAAGCAAACTAATTTCACCATAATAGTCATTGACTCAAAATTACCTGCCCAAGTTCCTCGTTCAAATTAGATGTCCTAGCCTGTGCAGGGGTGTTACTCTCAGCATGGTACATGTGTAAGTCATTGTTGATGAACTTTGTGGATTGAATAAACTTAACCATCTGTAAGTGAAAACCAGCGACAGGATACGAAAAAGAGAAAAAGATATTTCAAAATCAAAACTCTGCATATCGCAACAACAAAAACCAGCAAAAAATGCCATAAGATCCACCTCAACAGAGACATAGAGAGAGATGGGAATAATCGGTGAATAGAGAGTGATTAAGGTGAACATGGTCAAAGCAGCAACCTGAGCACAAACCCAAAGAGTAAGTAGAAACAAATACAAAGATAAGACCGAAGAAACACTGAGAAGGTCAACAAGTCAAGAGAATCTAATAATTACCACAAATCTATTGTCAGGATTGGATTGTGCATCTGAGCTGCTTTCAAACCGCAAATAAAAATATTTCTTATTTATGAAGATACCACTGCAAAGATCCAAGCAGCCTTTTCAGTACTAATGGAAAATAAAGCAGTGATCTAAAATCGCAGGTTGGTTGTAGAAACTAATCGAACCTGCCTATAGCTCCCAATAGACACATACAGAAGAGGATACAAAAAAGTGTTAGAATAAGCTTATCAAGTTTCTTCTCCAAGGAGCTTCGCTTCGAAGGAATCTTCATGGCATTCATCATAACCTGCAGTGGCAACGCAGTTGACGATTTCCTTAAAATACAAACCACCTAATCAAAGGAAAGCTAAGGTCACACAGCAAAGCGATAGATATAACCCAATTAAATATTCATCGAAGACAGGATCTTCCAAAATCATTAAACAAAAATATCCATGAATAGACTAAAAGAAAGAATTGTTACTGAACTAGTTAATGGATGAGTAACCTACTTCATTAATTTATTTTTAAAATGTTACCGGCAGAATAGAGATGGAGAGGAGGAGAGAAAGAGATAGATACTGTGTATGGGCATGTGGTAGCTTATAAATTAAAATACAGAATTAATACCTTCGTTTCATGCCCTGTGAAAATGACAGCCCCAACAAGATACCGTGTGTTCCTCAGGCTGCAGCCCTGTAAAATATGGAGATGATATCAAGAAGGAAAACACTAATCAAATTCAACTAGTATACTTTCTCTGTATCAGAGAAGAAGCATCTGAAAATAGCAGAGGAACTCCAAATGTAATGCACAAAAAGGAAAAGACAAGGCCTTGGGTCATCTTGACATGAACCACCAATAAGAATCAATGAACCATAAGTTCTCCGTCTTGATAGTATTTATCAAAATATATCCTGAGAACCAGAGAGAGAGAGAGAGAGACATAGAGAGAGAAAAGAAGAGAAAATAAAAATAAGCACCGGAAAGGATTATGTACCCTTAAAAGAAGTTGATTTGGACCGAGTGGCAAAGTTTGTTTTTGAATTATCAGATTGCCAGCAAAAGTGTATAATGAGTTATTAGGTTGTTCACATTGTACTTCTCCTGGAAAGACGAAACATGCAAGGAAACATCAGGCACATCATCCATTAAAGGCATATCAGTGTGTGCATTAGAATCAAATAGTCAAGATTTCACTAAAGACGTAACAAGATCATCATTATGTGATCTAACAATATACTGATAGCATATCTGTTGAGCATCAGCAGGAGATTATTAGTGTTGTTTGTTTGCAGTAACATATATTAAACATGAGTCTGTGTTATAATTATGCGGAGAGGATGTTAACAATTGCAACGTGTGCTTTTAACGCCCCAGAAGATGAATTCAATAGTGTATTACCAACTGAACTTACACGCTAAATAACTAAAATTAAACCATGACTATTGATGTTAAAAGACTGTAATCAAGATAACATCAAAAAGCATGTTTCACCAGCTTTGATGGTTGTCATTGATTCTACCTAATCTGATTCTTAGGAAGCACGAAAAAAGGAGAGAACTAGATTGAAGGTATTCAGCATGCCTATTTCAGATGCCAAATTACAATAAAATGTTGTTCAAGTTTAAGATGATGGCATTTAGACATCAGAAACTCCACATACATGCATGATTGTTCAGAGACATTAGACTGAGCCGCAGCAGAATAGAAGACCAACCTGTAAACCCAGAGACTTTATCAGGAGTCACATAATCCCAGGTTTTTTCTAGTGCTTTTCTGATCTTTAAATTCGTTTCACCATCCAAATTTGCGGTCTGTGGTCATTCATGTAGAAATAAAGAGAAAAAGATGGTAGAGATAAGAGACCAGTGCATTCTTTTGTGATGTATAAAAATATTCCTTTCAAAATAAACTAGACCAAGTTAGTTTTTTTCATGAAAGGAAATTAGAAAAAGATCATTGATGCGGACCAAGTACAACCTCAATGTAGCAGACCCCATCAGGGTTTGTGCTAGCAAGAAAAAGAAGATCTGCTGGAAAGAACTCATCCTGCTTAACCTGCAAAAGAATAGACAGCTTATACCACTTTAAATTCTTCGCTGAATAAAGAATATTTCCTAGATTTAATCCGAAGTTCACAAAACAAATTCTTTGAAATACTGGAACTATTTTTGAGAAGCGAATTTGGATTCCTTCCCATAAAATTAGGAGTTGAGTGTGTTTTCCATTTGAAAGTTCTCCATAATAATCCTAGAAGGTCTACCAAATTTAATGACAGCCAGATAGTCCTCTCCCTCTAAGGTGGGAGCTCACTGACTCAGCTGGATAAGCAGATTGGTGTCTGTCTATAACTCTTCAGATTCAACCGCACAAAGTACGGACTTAACCATTATAAATTTGAAACTAGATCCAAAGTTCTTAGTTACTAGAGTTTACAGCTACTTCAGTAAATGAAGTATTCCAGCATTTATCTAATGTTTTGTTTAATGATGTGTAAAACAGCATTCCTGTGTAGTGTGTTATCAATTCAATATAATAAGAAGACAGTGTTAAAGTTCAATTAGGTAGGTCTGCCTTTACTCATAATGTAGTTTTGGAGCTCACTAAATAGCGGATTTCTGGTCGTTAACATGGCATTGCTCCAACCAAGGATGGAGTAGAGATAATGCTGGTAAGGGGAAGGTACATTAGTAGACTAGACTCCTTCTCAAGAGCAATTAAGAGGATGCCAGTACAATTTATTCAGCATCTTCCCCAATGCATGTGAATCCACAAAGAGAGAAATGTACAGCAATCAGAATTCATATATGTTAGTAGTTTGCAATAGCTATCAACATAGTTCATTCAGAACCAGCATTAAAAGTCCATGCATGTGACTAACTGATGTCACAACCAGACAACCAGCTCTGGCATCATCAAAGGCAGATTCTAACTCTCATTTTTTTATGGAAACTCTAACTCACATCTATGCAAAATGAAGCATATCCACAACAGCTTTGACGTAACACAGATTTTCTCCTTTGATGACTTGTTGTTCAAGATTCTGAGGGGGGGAAATAACCTCTTTCCAAAATTGCAAGTAGAAAGGCCTCTCCACCTTGCTGGTTTACACACACACTCTCCTTTAACTAAATAAAATTTGATTAGCTAAATGCTTTTGTGACTTAAACCTTAAATAGTTGGATTTCTGTCCGGATTTTATGAAATCTCTTCTGAAACTATGAGATCAAAGAGTCAGTTAGTGTTGGGAAAAGGTAATGTGTTGGAAACAATTGAGCACTTCTCAATAAAATGACAAACAATAACAATGTGCATTCCAACACTTCTTTTATAAGCTGATATCGTCTATGGTTCCATCTACCTAGGTTACCCAAGTACAATCTCCAAACATGCAAGTCAACTAGGGAACTGGTATATATGGATCAGTCAAAGCAGAGACGGAGCCTTCTAATACATGATTGCACCCATGTTGAATACATAATTGATGACAAAAAAACAGACACAGATCCATGTGACATAGCCATTAACATAAACACAATTAACAAAAGATAACCTTCACATAACAAGCTAACAAAGGATAATACTTATGTCCGAATACAGACAAAACAAAAGTTGATAATGATAGCCACAAATACAAGAATTCTACTGAGAAAGCTGTGTAGCTTGTTCGCTATAAAACAGGACGCCATCTATCCTACAAGACCTAAACCAAAAGGTAGCATAGAATTGAAATGACTTCTTGTACATTAACACTTACTCTCACAATATCTCCAGCTTGCAGCTTCTTCCAAGGTACACTGACCCATTGCTGATCTTGAAACACGTCTACAGAAGTATTGTTAATTGACAAGTCATTCTGAAAACGCTTCTGCAATAGTAACAAAGGAATACGTCAAATGAGAAAGGGAAAACCCATAGTTTGCTAGTCTACCTTAAGAATGGCAATTATGAATTAAAAGTATGAGAAGGGGAAAGAGTAACCACTACTCACCCAATCCTCCCAAGCCTCCTTAATAAGAGACACAAGAAGCACCAAGCTCAAAGGAAGCACATTCGTTATTGGGCTTACAGGACTGCATTAAAGCAATACCTTTCAGAAGTAAATACATAGGGAACATAACTTGTCTAATACAATGTACAGAATCACTTCTAAAACAATTTTTGAGAATACAACCTCTCTTCCTTTTAAGATAGGTGTAAGGTCCATATACATACTACCCTCCCCAGACCTCACTTGTTGGGATTATACTAGGTATGTTTTTTTATTTTTTATTTTTTTTAAGAATGCTTCTTAAACAGTTTGAAAGATGATTCTTATCACTCGATCACCAAAACAGAGAAAAAAAATTCTTGTTCTAGGCTCAATTTTCACTTCTCCTGATAAAGGAATCCACCACTTTCTTTTGATGAATAAAGCAACCCCACCCCCTACTCTCACGAGCACATTATCCCTTCAAACTTTTTGGTGTTTGGGGAGAGAAACTAGAGGGATAAGTTAACCCACATAATACATGCAGATAACAGAAATTCATGTACCTGACTGGAGTGCACGACAAAATTGAGATCATAAGGAAATACAGATTAGCCACCCGCCTGAACTGTCAGTATAAAAAGAAGGGTGAAGACATCAGATGAAGACAGTAGAAAAACAAGCATTGAATAATACAGCTGATTGGGCTTTTCCCTCCATATTTATGGCTATGTAATAACTAATCAAACAGAAATGTAAATGATAGAATTCCACCATTCTAAATTACTAATATGCTAATATTTCCAATTTTCTCAGATATCAATCTAATTTTGTTCTGAAGAACATCGACCAAAGTTCCTACTGTACTTAATTCCTGAAACATGAATTAGGACATCTATGAGGCACATGATTAAATGTCATTTGGTGCATTTAGATTGGTCTGATTCCCCCACTGACCACAAGTACTTATGTGCTCACCTAGGCTACAGTAGAAGGATCACAGCTGAGAGCTGAACTCATACCTAGTGTATCTATTCACTAGAATATAGAACTTTTTCTTTTAATAGGCATTCACCAAAAGAAAGAACTGTTAAAGAGAAATGAGCACATTGACCATTTGAGTTTCAGTTCTACATAACAGGCGATTAATTGGAGGTCTCTTCCTACTAACCAAAAGAGTTCAAAGTAGAAACTTTGTCCAAGTCACTTTTAAAGCTACAAGGATTAACATGTTGGCAGCAAGGGGAATATATTCCACTACCATATTGCATGCATGAACCAACTTAAGAAGTTACAAGTTGTTCTGGTAGTTGCTCAAGAAATTTCTATCTACAGCCTCTGTTGATAGGTTTGAACATGGCATACATGATTTAAAATGTGGTTACTCCAGGAAATTATTGCAATATCATGTGACCTCTCTATTAAACATCCTGTATAATAAGCTCGTGTATACCTGATTTGACTAAATTTTTTAAATCTGGGAAGTTCCCAAGTCACTTCTAAAGTTCCAATTCAATTTACATAATATAGGACACTAGAATTGAAGTACACTTCTGTAAATATGGTTTTGGTGCAACCCATGTTCTGTTTTGCCCATATTGTATAAATATACATAGTTACTAGTTTCAAATAGAAAAGAACATGTAGAGGGGGAAGAGAATATATACAGGGATCTGTCAACAGAAAAAGTATTCATTCACATGTTACCTTTGAAAATATGTTAGAGAGGAAATATCTTTATTGCTTTTCTGTTTTTCAATAGATACAGCGGCACTATGTTCATTCTAGTTTTCATGAGCTTTTTCTTTAGTACCATATAGAATGCATGAATCTACTTCAAAAACTTTATAGTTACTCAAGAAACTTCTTTCTACATCCTCTATTGATAGGTTCAACATGGCATACATGAGTTGATCCTTCCAAGGAGTTATTGCAGAATCATGTGACCTTTGTATTAAATATCCTGTATAATAAGCTAGGGTAGACCGGATTTGACTAAATTTTATATTTCTGGGAAGTTTACAACTTACGAACTAAAACTTACAGTTTAAGATTGGTAAAGGTACATACAACTTAAATGAGTGAAAGAAAAAATCGAATACACAGTACGGGAGATGAAATAATTTACCTGCTCAAATAACCCTTTTGGCAAGAATGTTATGATATCATACTTCGTAGTCGACACAGAATTTCTCTGAAAAGGAAAAGGGAATTCACCACATCGACTCAGATGCAATTTAACACTTGAAAGGAACGTGATTGTATATTGATAGCACTAGACCGCTAACATTTGGGAGCTTCCTTAATAATAGATTTAAATTGATTCTGGTCAGTGTAAGGCAAGTTTTGTTGCTTACAATTTATCTTTTCACAGACAAAGCAATTAAGTGGTCTTTGTCAGTGTAAGGCAAGTTTAAATTGCTCCCTAGTGGACCTTAGCAGATTCACAGACAGAGAAACTGAACAAATCAAAACAATGAATTATCATTTCCCCTCCCCTCCCCCCCCCCCTCCCCCCAGTACCACGGGAAGATGAACATGCTTTCAAAATACGTTCTAAATAATTCAACAGCACTGATTGAGGACACAAATAACAGCGAATCCAGATAAGAATGCAATGATATTTTTGTTCTTTCTCTTTAATCAGGTAAAGCTATAAGCAAGTACCAACAAGGACACTGTTAGACACCCTCGGGATGAAATTTAAGTATAAAGAATAAAATAGCAGCAGAAATTTGTCTAGTCTCATTGCATGTGTAAGTTGTAAATCATAGGTAAAACCTAATGCATTAAAAAAAGAGCAGATGCAAGGAACACCCACAAATCTAAAAAGCAATGAGAAACATGGATTAAATCAGGAATTGCTTGGAGTAGCCAAATGCATCCTGTAGTTTGCAGCAACTAACATAGCATGATAGTCAAGAAAAAAAGCAAAAAAAAAAAAGCTTAGAGCCGGTTAGAGTTAGCCAATTGTAACTAATTGATAAGTATTAAGGGCTAAAACGAATTTTTAAAATAAGCAGTTACATGTTCGGGTAGAAGTGCTGAAACGGATAATAAGCCGCTGATATGTTTTTTTTTTTAATGACCGTGGTATTCGGGCCAGCTTTTGCGTACCTCGACTACATCCATAGGATACCTATCACCTCACCAGCAGGTAACTCTATCAACCAAGTCTAGAACATAAGGGAAGAAACACCTAGTGCTTTTGTCTCTGCTAGGATTTGGACCTGAGACCTTTGGCCTCATGGTTCTTTAGCCCACTTCATTCACCACTAGGGCACACCCTTGGGTGCAATATGTTCTTGATATGCTTGGTAGAGAAGTGTTGATAAGTGGTTCTTTTAGTAAAATGGCTGAACTATCCTTTAACTTTTTACACCAGAAAGTATATACATAAACGTATCTTAGTAAGAAAAGGATAGAATAATGGATATGGAATGATGAGGAAGTCAGGGTTTATATTTTGTAAATGGTATTTTGAGAATTAGAAAATATATAATGATTAAATAGTAAAATTCGTCGTCATAAAATTGTTTATAAGTTAAAAAGCTATAGCTCAGGTGACCAACTTATGGCTTTTGACTAAGTTTGGCTTAAAGTACTATGGGTGTTCACCAAATGTGTAGATAAGCTAAAAAGTGTTCATAAGCCATTTTGACCAACTTATAAGCTTCCCAACACCCTTTTATTTTGCAAACGGCATATCATGCATGCATAAGGTGAAAAATATATAAAGAGAGAGGGTCATTGGTAGAGGGGATGAGATAAGGCGGGATATCCCAAGGCGGGATATCTCATGGGTTATGTCGTCTCACCCTCCATATGAGATAATAATCCCACCATTTTAGTAAAATGAGTCGTCATAAAATTGTTTATAAGTTAAAAAGCTATAGCTCAGGGTGACCAACTTATGGCTTTTGACTAAGTTTGGCTTATAAGTACTATGGGTGTTCACCAAATGTGTAGATAAGCTAAAAAGTGTTCATAAACCAGTTTGACCAACTTATAAGCTTCTCAAACACCCTTTTATTTTGCAAACGGCATATCATGCATACATAAGGTGAAAAATATATAGAGAGAGGGGGTCGTTGGTAGAGGGGGTGAGATAAGGAGGGATATCCCAAGGCGGGATATCTCATGGGATTATGTCATCTCACCCTCCATATGAGATAATAATCCCACCATTTTAGTACAACTGATGAGATAAAATAGTGCACGCATAAATTAATACCTCACGTCAAACATGGAATAAAGTGAATCTCAAAGTTTATCCGGGGATTATTTTTCATATCCCACGTACCAAACGGCCCCTAGGGGTATATCATGTGGCTCAGTTTTTGTTAACCAAAAATCATTCTATAGCTTGCGCTTCTGAAATGAAAATTCATTCAGCCACATATTCTAAAGATCATACGAACAGACTAGTCACAAAGGAAATCCATTGAGAAGTGAATGCACCTGAACTATCTAAATACGTAAAGGCACAATCAAATTTGCAAGAAGCGGTAAGTTTCAGTAATCCAGTTCAGCAATCATTTCATATTTCCACACCAAAGGTGTTATGCCAATCTACCTGAAATACCTTTTTCCGTCGGACAACAAGAAATCAATCTGAGTAAATCATTTAAGGATAAATAACCATTAAAATCATAAATGTTCGATAAAACTATCTTGTTTGTACTTGGATATTTGTTGCACTTGAGCTAGAGGTCTTACAGAAATAGCCTATCTACCTCGATGAGATAATGGTAAGGTCTGCATACACTCTACCCTCCCAGACCCTACTTGTGTTATTTCACTGGGTATATTGTTGTTGTTGTATCGATAAAATACACCTCAATCCTAAACTAGTTGGAATAGGCTATATGGATCCTCAATATCCATTCTGCTCCATTTAGACTCATTTCATTTTAATAATCAAAAGAAATTAAGGATTCTAACTATTAGAGGTTCTCTACAGTTTTACTGAGTCCCTCACCTAAAATCTCAAAACTAATTAAAAGAGTATTGGCAAGTAGCCTTTCGCACATCATGACTCCCTAAGGGGCTGTTCAGTAATGGAAAATTATTCCAGTTTTCTGGAAAAGTTTTCTGAGAAAATTGGAAAAATGGAAAA
>JBDJHY010000094.1:1864559-1881706 GCA_039654485.1 Withania somnifera
CCGATCTATTCTCTTACTTTCAGATAGCCAAGATCCCTCGAGGAGAAAACATGAGAGCAAACGCACTCAGCAAGTTGGCATCCTCCAAAGAAGGAAGAAAAAAAATCAAAAGGTGCTAATTGAGGAAGTCCACCACCCAAGTATCTATGAAGTCAGTATTTCTATGATAGACGAGGTGAACCACAACTGGATGACCCCAATAATAAAATACCTCGCCTTAACGGAAACCCCGCTTGATCCTGCTGAAGCGAGGAAACTTCGTCTCAAAGCACCCAAGTATGTGTTGGAGAGCAGGATCCTTTATAAGAGATCCTTTTTACAACCCCTGTTGAGGTGTGTTGGGCCTATCCAAGCTAATTATATAATACAGGAAATCCATGAGGGATCGTGTAGTAGCCACTTAGGTGCAAGAGGATTGGAAAAAAAATCCTGAGGTGGGGCTATTAGTGGCCCACTTTGTTCCAAGATACACAGGACTTCGTCCAGAAGTATCCGAAGTGCCAGTTCCACGCTTTGATGACCCGACAACCTCATATGGATTTAATCTCAGTACAGACCGCCCAACCCTTTGCCTAGTGGGGGATCGACATCGTGGGACCATTTCCTGAAGCCCCAGGAAGGGTGAATTTTTTTATGGTCGCCATAGACTACTTCACCAAATGGGTAGAGGCAGAACCCTTAGCCGCGATCACAGGAAAAAAAATCCTAAATTTTGTCTTGAAAAATATCGTGTGTCGATTTGGGATACTAAAGCAGATCATCTCAGATAACGGGAAACAGTTTGCAAGCGACCTATTCAAATCGTGGTGCGAAGAGATGAAAATTACTCAATAATTCACCTCAGTAGCACATCCTTAGGCGAATGGTCAAGTCGAGGTCACAAGTAGGACACTGCTACAGGGCTTAAAAACAAGGCTAAACAAAGCCAAGGGAGATTGGGTAGAAAAACTATCTCATGTCCTATGGGCGTATAGAACAACCCTAAGAACATCTAATGGGGAAACCCCGTTCAGCCTTACTTATGGAATGGAAGTAATGATCCCAACCGAGATAGGGGTGCCAGCCCAAGGTCATTACACTATGTTTAACGAGAGAAAGAAGAAGAGCTCAGGTTGAACCTCAACCTCCTAGAGGAGAGAAGAGAGATGACAACTATTTCTGAGGCAAGATACAAACAAGCTATGGCTCAATACTATAACGACAAGGTAAAAAATACTCAATTTAGCCCAGGCCAGCTGGTCCTGAGACGAAACGAAGCCAGTCGAGCTGAAAAGATGGGAAAGCTTGAGGCAAACTGGGAAGGCCCTTATCAAGTAATTGAAGCTTCTAACTCAGGTAGCTACAAATTGGCAAGTCTAGATGGTACTGAAATACCCAGAACCTGGCATGTAAGTAATCTACGAAGATTTCATTAGTAAGATATGCAGTTTCTTATGATTAAAATTATGTTTATTTCTTGTGATTAGCCTTTATTATGTTCAATGCTTATGATTGTCATTTTTACGGCTATTAACCGGTCTAAAGAGCATAGGAAAAACCCCAACCTAAGGAAAATGCAAAAATTACAAATTAAATCAACCTCGTAGACCACCTTGAACTCGGTTCGGCCAAGTGCCACAAAATTACATATTCAATCGACCTCGTCTACGAGAGCTCAGTTAGTCAAAATGCCGTAAAAAATACAAGTTAAATTGACCTCAGTTATGAGAGCTCGGTTCGGCCAAAGAGTCACAAATTATGAATTAGATCGACCTTAGGTATGAGAGCTATTTGGAAAAATGCCACAAAATTATGAGATAAATCGACCTCATTCACGAGAGAACGGTTCGGCCAAGCGCCGCAAAAGGTACAAGTTAAATACATAGTAGTTACAAGGTATGTACAAATTAAAGCAACTTCCGGTACGAGGAATCAATTCAGCCAAGGGTTGCTGTGAATAAATACGAACATGTAATTGGTAACAACCATAGAACAAAATCAAGGATTATGTTCAAAAGAATAATAAGTCACCTTTATTGAAAATTTTGTTTGGTAGACTACCATAAATACAATTTCATTTCATAGACATTGGAAGTCACAATTACACTGAAATCATCTATTTCTACAATATTTACTACCCTAATATCTATGACTTTGTCAGTTCTGAGCGATCATACCTTATCCCGTCCCTATTTGTATAGAAACAATATTGGAAGATGGGGCTGGTGAGGAAGTGACAACCAAGGAAGGCCTTGTCTGGCTTGTATTGGTCTGCAGGTTGAATCGAAAATACTGAGGCCTTTTATTCACCTCGTCATACATGGTCAGGATATTATCTTAGATGATTTTGGTTTCTTTTATAGTTTAGGGAGCCCAAACCATAAAGGGAAGCAGTACTTTCGAGCTCAGCAGTCAAATGTCGAACTCGATCCTCCACCTCATCCAAGGTAAGTAGTCCTCTCTTGACAAATACTATCCTTTCGTATTCACATACTTGATCTTGGAGATGACTCACCTCAGTTTCACGGTGGTAGAAGTCCAGCTTGTACTGTCTTGATTTAGATTTCCAATAAGCAACAGACTTCTCAGTATTGTCCACAAGCCCTACGGACATCCCTCGCAGGGCTTTAAGCTTTTAAGATAACTCCTTGTTCTCCTTCTGGAGTTGTTTCCACCTGACGACCTCAGCTTACTCACCAAACCCTGGAACTCAGTATTCTCAGATAGCCGAGTTCGACTCCCTATTTTTCTCATGAAGAAGCGTTCGAAGGAGAGAGTTTTCCCTTTCCAGTTGTTCAAGTGTATAAGGGATAATTTGCTAAAAAGTAAGAATGAAAGCGTTAGAAATGGCAGGAGATCGAAGTGAATTAAGAAAGAGTTTCATTTCATTAATAAAGGTCGAATAGGCCGAGATGATTACAAAAACAGGAAAAAGGAAAAATTATAAGGGTCTTAAAAGTCTAACTATCACCCCGACCTGTGCAACGGGCGAGATGGGATCTATCTCAATAGGAGGCTCGATAATTGGAGTAAAGACGGGGTCTTCAATGGGAGAGCTCGGAGGGACCTAGGGGATGGCTGGTTGCTTCTCAGCATGAAGCATTCCCCCAGCAGCCATAAACTCCTGGATGTCGGGATTAGCGTCCTCGGTGCATGCCATTAAATCCTTCACTGATAGGGGAGTCGGGTGCTGAGCGACTAGCTGGATCAATAGGAGCTCAGGTCTGTCGAGCACCACCTTGATGAAGTCCTCAGTCAGTCGATCCTCTACCTCAGATTCATAACCAAATCTCTCATATCGGATAGGCAGATCGAGATACGCCTCAGCCACCTCATCCAACACCACTGCCTTGGTAGCGGTGACCAAAGACTCGCTCATGGACGAGACATACTTTGAGAAGCCATTGTTCATGGTAACCTTCTCAAAGAGGACCTCTGCAAACTCCCCCTATCGATCAACATAATTGTCTTCAGGCGACTTAGCTCGGTCTCAACATCTCTCTGCCTCCCCTCAGCAACCCTCCTCTTTTCTTCGGAGGCCTTCAGTCTGGCCTCCAGTTCTTCTCTCCGAGCTCTCTCCTGGATGATCTTCTCACTAACGTGGCCCACTTTTTGGGCCAAGATAGACGTCGTCCTTGACAAAATCTGCAAAAAGGGAAAAAGGTTGACTACTGATAAAAGACAAGTAGGGGTGCAACTAGATTTAGAAATACTTACATTGCTGAGGCCAGTCAGAGACATATCCGCAATGGGGGTCAACTCAGAAAACTTTTGCCTCTTGGGTATAGGCCCCTGAGATGAGTTGCCCCTCTTCCAGCCCACTTCGGGAGTGGCCCCTTGTTTAGAAACCTCTGTTATACGAAGGGGGCTGGGCGTAGTTGAATCTCAGGCAAACTTGGCTGACGAGCTGGAAGGTTTGGTTTTCTTGCCAAGCTTAATATGCATCACTGAAACAAAAAACAAAGAAAAGTCAGATCGACAGATTTGACGAGACAAACTGAGGATTATCCACCTCAGAACACAAACTTCTAACTACCTATGGTCCTTTCAACGACCTCTTCATAGGGTACCACCTCGCCGACCTCGGCATCAGAGTTAAAGGAGCTGATTTTGGCCTGAAACAGGTCCGCATCGATGAAACGACAATGATTGGGAGGGGTATCCAGTCGATGAGGTCGAGGTCCAAGGAATTGACACTCCCAGTAACATCGTATCTAACTTTACCTAGATACAGTCTGGGAAAAAGAAACTCTGTCTAGTTTAAAAAAGAAAAATTTGTCCTTCCAATCAGCAATTTTGGAAGGGTTTAGAATCCTATTTATGGAGGCGACTGAAAAAGTACCACCCAGTTGAAGGCCCTAAACTTTTTACTGTGAAAAAATATTTGAACAAATCTACAAAAGACTCTGCCCTAACTTTGGAGCAAGAAAGTGTAAAACCTACAATGGTGCGCCTGGCGTTAGGCGCCAATTGCACAAGGGTCAAGTTAAAAGTTGATAATAGGTGAGTTAATAAAGGAAAAAGGGAAAAACGTAACCCAGACACTATGTACTCATAATACATGGAGAAATACCCCACAGGGGGGGAGCAAGCCCTATCACAGGGACGGGGTATGGTAAATTCAAAACTAAGGGGAAAATGACATCCCCTAAAAAAGGTAGCAAGGAGTCTACGGAAAGATTACTTGCATCCTTTGAAACTAACAAATCATGGCCCTCAAAGGTACGGGGGGATGTGGTCAGAGATTGGATGTCAGGGGTATCGCTATCTACGCAATAGACCTCTGCCTCATACGTACTAGAAGAAGGAGAAGAAAAAATAGAAGAGGACATACTTACTGATTTTTGAATAAGTAGAAAGATGTGAACAAATGGAGAAGGATTCTGGAAATGAGAAAAGCAAAACGATGCAGTATGAGCAAAGTAAGAACAACTACAAAGAAAGTTGTATATGAAAATATGACTTAGCATCCCAAGGGGCATAATTAATAAGGGGAAAATAAAACGACGGTACAGTAAATACCGCATATTCCCCAAGTAAAAAGTACCAGAAAAGATGCGTCCACCAAGAGGTTATGACACGTGGAAAGCTAGAGCGAGGAAAAATAAAACAATGAAAATGAAGAGGCGGGAAAACCAGATGAGGTGTAAAACTTCCCACCTATACCATTTCCTCAAAAAAGATACCCGAAGTAACACGCTGACTTCAGCTCGTCCAGGGTTTGTAAAAACAAAAATAAAAACTCCTCGCTTAAAAGCAAGAGTCATATCGACCTCAGACGATACCACTTCTGTCCAAGCACCTCAGCCACAAGATGGTTGATATAATAGTTAACACATGTTCAGTTCACCTCGGCATGTACTATCTCAGCACGCCCACGATTTTAATAACGACCTCAGAGGTCCAGCTAAGGTGAATTATTAAACACAGTCAAAGCGCCTTGGCTTTATAAATGATCTTGGGGAAAGAACTCAAAGAAACCCAATTCATCCCTACTCTACGATTTCAATCGAATGACGTAAACACACTTCGACCCCTAGAGGGGGGAGTACTATAGAATAACGGTAGTAACAAGAGATTAATAGTAATTAATAATTATTATTAATACCATAATTATCATAATAAATATAGAGTAACGGTAAAATAATTACCATTAATGTGGCGACAACCGTTGAGGGAATTATTTTCTACCCACTAGTGAGGCAACAATAGTTACAAAGAAAGTGACAATAACCACTGCGGAGGTTACTCCTCATTTACAGTGCCCACTAATGTGACTATTGCAAGAGCCAACTATAAAAGCCCAAACAGTGGAGAGGCAAAGATACGCTCAATATACTACCCTCAAATATTACTGGTATTCTCTCATAAAGCTCTTTACTAACTTAAGTATCGGATAATTACCCCGAGGACCACCCTGGGCTTTGTTTTGCAGGTATTTACTCAAGGATCATTGCTGTTGTTCGGAACCGTAAGGTAGATTTCATAATAGGATTATTGGTGTTTTCCAGGTATTTACCCTAGGATCATTACTGTTGTCCGGGATCGTAAGGTAGATTTCATAATAGGATTATTGTCTGGGATCGTAAGGTAGATTTCATAATAGGATTATTGGTGATCTTTTGGGATTCATCAACCACCACACCATACCTCCACAACCTCACCTTGCATAATATATTTCTAGAGTATATACAAATGCTTTTAAGATTATAAATTTTGCTTAATTATCGGACACAATAAAAGATACCCTTGTTGCTATCTCCTTTTCTTTATGGTGAAACTCGCCACAGTTTTTTTTTTCAAACTAGCCATTGTACAATTGCCTTAAACGGAGAGTGAATTACAAATAGTTTTTACGACCGGATAGAACATTTTAATAAGCTAGTATACAGGTACAAATACAGCATATTGATACACCCAGTTCTATACCTATTATAAAACAAGCATTTTCACAAGAATACTTGTCAGTTTTAACAATTCTGCTCAGTATTCACGAAAGCGAATATGATGCCTGCTACAAGTATAACAAGATAGATGCTACACCAACGAACAAAGTGGAAAACGTTGTTGTTATCTGTCTATCAGCTGTACTAGACATTAACAACTTTGTGCCGCGACTGGCCATGTGTTCAGAAAATCACCCAAGGCATTAGCCTCCCAATGATCTTGTTATTTAACCTTCCAATGTGGATTCATGTTGTTCTTTCACATCCTCCACCAAGCTGCATATGCAGCCAATCAGGTGATGTTCCCCTGGCATATTCCCTTGTAGCTTGTGAACCAAATGACATTGCATTTGTATCAAATGTCTGCTGTCCAAACTAGAAAAATTGAAACAGTTGTCATCAGTTTCATGAAAGGCTTAAAAAGAACTGATAGGAAAACAACTCCAAGCACAACTTTTTGTGTTATCTCACTTTTTGAGGTCATAGAATATTATCTATTTTCAGCTCAAAGAATGTAATCTCCTCCCCTTGTCTAGTTGTCTTTTACAACTATTACCTTGGTTTTTCTTCACATCTACTAATTTATCAAAAGCTAATATCCAATGCACTGGTCCCAACTTCCTCTGATCCACAAAAATCGGCAATCTCACATGGATAAAGTGTCTAAAGTGAGATGTAAATAAAAGACATCCAGGATAAAGGATGAAATTCAAAGAAATGAGTGCACCACCAGTCATTTTATTGGAAAATGCTCATGGTCATGAATCTGTTTATTCAGAGTAAGTACTGTTGCTTGCTAATAAAATTCAAATCAGTCCTGAATATATCTTCAGCCAAGTCTCAGATATATATGGTACTGATGAAAGATATTTAACCAGCAACCTTATTTCCCCCAAGAACAAAAAAGTGACCAGTTAAATACTGTATCAAGGTTGCCAGGTACACAATTTATCCACCCAGTTTTTGAAAAAGTAGATGTCAAATTAGCGCACAGAATAACCCTACATGCCAGTAAGCTAGAAGGGGTAGGTGAGATTGCACTGAGTTGGTGTTGCTTCAATAAAAAAGGTATACTGCAATTTAAGAAAGGATACAGGTGAGTATATTACAAGGTGGTCACACTACCAATTGGTCATTGATGTGCCCTAGTACAGAAATGAACCCACAGGAATCATTAGTTCACACAAAACTTACATCTTTAGCTGGAAATCCTTCTATGCTTGTTGTTCTTGAATTAACAGCTTCAAGCTTCATCGATAAAAACTGCAGAATCAGGAACATGTATTACTGCAAAATTCTCGCAATTAGAACAACAGCCAACAAGAAAGATGCTAATACATTCATTTTGTTTTCCTGTGCGATGGATGTTGTGGCAAGCATACCTCAACCTGGTGTTGTAATGATTGAATATAATTTATTATCTCATCAAGAACGAGAGCTTTGCCAATAACCTGTAATTGGTAAAACAATCAAACTGAGTTTCTCCATCTCATTTCAACCAAAACCATTAATTCAGCTTAGATATTTATTGTAATTATTTTTCATGGGTAGCCTTGTATGTATGTATAATGAAGAAAGAAGTTTGAATCTCAACCATCCCATCTCCGTCATGTGGTGAAAGCCAGTAGCTTTTGGAACATTTATAGGTTCACTAGTGACTAGACTAGATATCTGAAACCAAAGGAACACCATTGGTCTATTCTTTTATAAGCAGGAACATTTGTTGGTCTAGTTACGGATCATTTGGATAGTAGTATGATAACGGCCCAAAAAGCTAGACTCATCATCAAGGTCATGGATGTAGTAATCAAGAGCTTTGAGTCAAGGAGCACAAAGTATCATTGGGCTGATTGAGATTTTCAATAGGATGTAGCCGGAGGACATTTAGGTAATTATTTATCTCTTATGTAACCCTTAGTATAAAAAGTTGTCTTAGGGTTTTGGTTCATTAGTTGTTGATAATGTGAAGATACTCTTCGTGAGTTTATGGAATTGTCCAATTCTCCTCATTGAATCCTCTAGAATTCTTCCCTAGTAAGATTCCATGTACGCATTTGAATTCCCTTCTCCTAGTACTATTAGTTTGTAATTGAATGCTTAGTTGTTTTCATTATTTACTATTAATCCTTTCTTTCTTCTAAATCAAGCCCCCCTCCTTTCTATTTCCAATTGTATCTTCTTAATTCAATCTAGTTTTGAATTTATTGTCTCAGTTTATATGTTCTTATACTTCAGTTGTTATCATAACTGAGATGAGCACGTTCTGACAGGTAAGCAACTAAAGACATGGAATATACAACGAAACCTATGTGCTTTTGATAAAGCAATTAGTTCAAATAAGGTGAAGTTTCAAGAATCTAAGAAAATTAATAATTCTTGGATCAGATAGTTTCTTGTTTGAGTATGTCAACAGAACAGGCAAGAAATACAAATTCCACCAAAAATAACATGGGACAAGGGCTTTACTTATCGATAAGATAAAATACAAGTTCCACCTAATTAACATGGGTTGGCTTTACTTGTCAAAATAAAATAAAATAACATGGGACGAGGGCTTTGCTTGACAAGTAATTCATAGCTAAAATGCTAAAGCTAAATCCTCTCTACAAGAATCAGTGTCCTTACAATATTATCTGTTGGAGAGTTGGAGTCTAACCTTCACTCAATTAGTAATTTCACAAATCTGAAAGAAAACCTTGTGAGGCTTTGTCTGAAGTTCACTATTCAAAGCAGGCTTTGCTAGTGAACCTAAAAACTATGCCATCTCGCCCAGAGGTGGGGGCACTTCCAAGTCTTAATATCAGCAAGTATTTAATCGAGTACCATTAGAAAACAGAAAAGAAAACAGCTGATGAAAATCAAGCACTTCAGATTTTAAAAAGTGAAAAGAAAATAGGAGGTGCAATACCGCACCTTATTACAACCAGGGACTATATCTTGGAGGACTTTCATCCTCTCACTTATCTTTTCTCTCCTAGCCTGCACAACAACTAGTCCAATCAGCAAGACCGTAATAATCATGCATAATCAGCATTTTATATCACACCAAACCTGTTTCAACAAAAAAGTCTAGAATTTGACACTGACTTAAAAGAAAATAAATTAGCCAAAATTACTCTTTCTGCTAGACTGTGACTATCAGTAGCTTGACCCCTCCTTGCTCGCACATGAATGAAATCTTTCGGTGGTTCAGCAGGCTTTGCAGGTTTCCCTGAATTCCCTTCCCCATCACCTCTAGATTCACAATTTTCATTCGACCTTGTAGCTTTCAGCCGCTTACTATCAGATTCAGTCTGCTCAAATCACCAAGTTAATATTAAGAGTAGTTCAAAAATTAAAAAGGTAAAGAAACAATCAACTTCTCACAATGCACAGTTCAATATAAGAAATTTGATTTCACATGCAATCAACCAACTACTTTTCAATCCCACACAAGTTAGGATCTGCCCATCTGCAATATGGATCCTCCACATACACCATTCTATTCGAGCCAACTTCTTCCCTATTCTGGCATATAATTTGCACTTATAATGAAGATTCCGGTTCTCTTGAACTGGAGGATAATCAAATCTCTAATCCCGTCAAAAGTACATAAACAAAAATCACGTAGAATAATGAGAACAAACCAACTGCAGCTAACTCCACTATAATTACTAGTGAGGGAAACTATGGATTGACCAAAAGGATCAAACAAGCAATGTACTCTACTCGGCTTCTCAAGTTATCTTCAGCTACTTAGGGTGTTCATGGTTTGGATAAAAACCAATACAAACCAAAAATAGGTCCAAATCGATTAAGTAAACTAATATTATTTTGAGTTGGTTTAGTTTGGTTTTGAAATTTTAAAACCTGATAATATATGATTAGTTTATTTTAAAAATGAAGAGAAAACCGAACCAAAATTATATATGTAATATATCATAATTCATAAATTGCTTTAAGTATTTAGTATACTTTTCATCAAAAAATTACTTTTACCATTAATTTAAGGTAACTAATGGACTTTATGTCTAAAGCTCATTTTTTTAAAGGAAAGACATGTATCAAAACTAATGTATGTAAAAAAATAACAATGAGATTTTCACCTCTACTTTTTTATATTTCTTATAAACTTTATTCACCTAATAAAGCTTATGAATCTCAAAACATTTTCTCCAAAATTTAAAAAGATTGTAATCAACACAACAAAAGCATAGTAAAGAATCATAAGTTAACAGATAATGAAAATTCTTCCTAATTGTTAGTAAGACGGAAGAAAAAACATTAGATTTCTTGAAAACTAAACCAACAACTAAACCAATATATATGTACTACATTTGGTTTGGTTTGGTTTTAATAATTGAAAAACCCCTAATTGATTTGATTTTGTTTTTTGTTTTGGTATCAACGAAAAACAGACTCAAACAGGACCAGGAACACCCCTAATTCTACTTAGACCAATTCAATCATGAAAATAAGAGAACCTCAAAAAAAAATTGCCTAACATGACTCCATGGCAAATATATATCTACCAACTTTATACTAGTCGTCTCAAAAGGGTGTGGCCTAGTGGTTATTGCTGTGTGAGGTACCAGGAACTCTGTGAAACTATCCAAGGTGCACGTAAACTCGGATACCACGATTATCAAATTTTAAAAAAGACACTGTGTACTAGTAGAATTAACTTACATTACATCACTTTCTACAGCAAAATTAGAAGAAATTGAGGTAATTTTACAGAATACAATGGTATAGTAGAATTTACTTAACATTAAGTAATTAACACAGCTAAATAGTCGTAAATTAAGGTAAACTTATATACAATACCAAGCCATTGTCGCTAGTAGAAACTCCTTTAGCAGACTCATTCTCCTCACGTCGCTTCCTAACTGAACCGGTGTAATTTTCTGTTCTCCGGTCGAGAACCATGGGATCAGTTTGCGGCGCCGTCGACATCGGCGGCGGAAAACTATAGGCCGTGGAGTTTCCACCAGCATTCACAGGAAACTGCCAGATCTCAGCCAAATTAAACGGCGGAGACTGAAAATCTCCGGCGCGGTTGATCATGGAAGCTTGTGGATCCATTTGAAAACCCGATCCGAAGGTAATGGTGAAGTGTTAGGCATTCACGTAGGAAATGTGAATTAATGAGAGAAAGATATAAAGGGAAACTTTGAGGGTATGTAAATGGAAGGTGCTAGTGCGTACTGTACCTACTGGCGTACACTAGACACCACCAACAGTGTATATAGAGAGAGAAGAAGCAAGGGGGAGAGGAGAGGAGTTGAAAATAGTAAATGACTTTGAATGAGATTCGTTTTTCAGGAGGGTCCACTTCCAGCGTTTACTGTCTTCCTGCTCGACAAAATAATTTTATACTACTCTTATTTAATTTCTTTTATTAATTGTACTATATTCTATTCACTACTAAATCATTGCAATAATATACTTCATACAAGTGTAATATTTCTAAATAAACTTGAAATAATAAAAAGTATGTATGAGTAGATAAGTTATTTTTAATAAATCATTAACTCAAAATTTGATGTTATTCCAAAAAGATTACAAGAAGAAAATAAATAAAAATAAAAAAAGAAATTACGGGATCATTAAATATCACTACTAAATAAAAACAAATAATAAAGCCAATAGGATATGAGGTTAACCACCTAACGGGTTATCCGATACCAAACTCAGTTAATTACTTGTCTTTTATCTTAATTTTTTTTTCATATACTTTCTATTTAAATTATGTTTTCAATACACTCAAGTGTGTCTTGTCATAGCTAATCAGTTCCTTCTAATTTTTTCTACCTATATCTATTTCTCCAACTCATGTTAAGACACAATTATACAAATTTAAAATCATAATTCTAAGTTAGGATTAGACATACATATTATTCAACTCCATTAACTAAATATAGATGGCAATCAATGGTTTCACTAACTATTACGTTCTTACAATTTTAAAAACTCAATCGGAGACCAACTTTTTAAAGTAGCAAGTGACATGATCCTTCTTCAAAAGCTAAAATTCAATGATCAAAGTTTCGTTTAAGTTCAGTCGAATAGATTGAAGGCAAAAATATCAATTCAACCATTTGAATGGTTTTCCGGAGCTTGACATCTTTTTAAATAAATTGAACCTCCTTATCAAATTCATAAAAAAGATATGACTATCTCTCAAGCAGTTGATTTCAAAAGGAATTCAGTAAATTTTATCGTAACTTTTATATAGCTAAAAGCTAAGCCACGAATCATACAACTAACAAAATAAAATCGATCACCATTGAGACAACTCATAAAAGTCATTTCAAGTTCAAGGATACTGTTTCTTTCAAGGAGAATTCCTTCATTACACTCGAGTTAAAGGCTCCTACAAAGTCAATCACAAGGAAATCATTAAGTAAGTCTTTGGAGTATTTCAAGTATTAAAGAAGCTTTAATTGAAGATCTTTAAGTGCCCTAGCCTTTAGTGTCAACATCGATAAATAAATATGTGTCTATTTATAATATGGCATAGGAAAAGTAAGAATATAAACACTATCACTAGCTAGATACGAATTAATTTGCAAGATAGGTTACTCTATCTGCATCCCAACTATCTTTTGTAGAATCAACTCTAAGTGAGAAAACGCAATAGTTTGCTGAGGCATGTTGCCTCTAGTCGAGCTTCTGCATTCCTTTCAAGTAGATCCTCTTTTTCAAGTTAGTCTAGCCCGATGTTAGCAAGTGTCTCCGAATCTATTTTTATTTTTTCAACACTGACTACTTTGTTCTCTTCTTTCTAGGCGAGTTACTTTATTCCAGACTTTCCTTATCTATTTTAAAACACTTTCAAGTTGAGCTTGCAAGCCTTCTCGACTTATTTTTTCAGACTCATCTCATCACTAACCAATAGTTCTTAGATTTATCTTATTCACACACATAACAACTTATATTAGATTTTTTTAATTATTCCACCCCTTGAATCATGCCAGCCACTCCTCTTTTAGGCTTTAATCAATTAGTACAAATTCATATTTTGACACATACGATATTGAAAGCGATAAAAGGCCTAGATTGTCTCTCACTTATTAGCCCCCTTATACCCTTAATATCCATTTTTGGACTCTATATAGCCCTTCATTTAAGGAGCTCCTATTAAACTCTCATTTTTTTTTATTAATAACGTGACATCTTCATGTTAGTCCCTATAACATTAATTAGTTTAATTAAGAAAAAACTCAATTCACAATCAGATCCCTAAAAAATCATTTAGTTTGACCACATTTCTTAAAAAATTCACTCACGTTTTTAAGAAAGTAACATGTATTTTCACTAATTTATCTTTCATTAAATAATATTTGTGTAATATGACTTTTTGGTTATGTAAAGCTTACTAATCTAAATAATAAGGATAATTTTTTTAAAATTAATTAATCTTTTTAACTATATAAAAATCAATTTATTGTGGACTAAATATAGAAACTAAAAAGAGAAAATTACAGTGAGTGATATACTTAGGATCATATTTACAATCCATAGAAATAACTATAAATATTTACTAGTAATAGTAATAATTAGCAATATTTTCAATATTTTTTTTTTGTATTTAGACAATATATGTGTATCTAGACATCTTACCTTTTGTATTTAGATAATGTATATGTTTTAGATAGCTGAAAAACAGAAATATATGTATATTTAGACAACTTACCTTTTTGCAAAATATATAAAAAAGTCAATTCGAGTTGCTATTTTTAATAAATAGCAAACTATTATTATGAAACTTGTGATTAAAAGTCCAACTTGCTATTTTTAAAAATTCCCCAACTTAAAATGCCACATAATGTGTACGGAAAGGGATATATATTAGCAAGGTATCCTTCTAAATGTTCTTAAGGTATCCTTCTAAATGTTCTTAATGGACATGGTATCAGCAAGAACTTATTGGAAACAAATTAAAGTCGCATGTGCAAATGTCAAGGACATATTTAAAATTATAAGTTAATTTCAAAAGATATATAAGTACACAAGTACTATGATATATTTAACATTATGAAAATAACGAAGTTGATTCTTTGATATTAAAGTTGGGTTGCTAAGAGTTGAGCCACTGGTACTGGTGTCAAGTAATTATCTGATGAAAGTAAGTAGTCTCATTTAATTTATTAATATTTTTGTCATGTATCAATCTTTTGAGTTTGTCTTTGGTAGTAATCCTTTCTTTCTCAAAATAAATGTGGTTTTAATAAATAAAAAATCATCCTAAAATACATAAAAAATTTTTTTAGTAATATAAGTTTAATTATACTTTTATATTAAAGAAATATCTTTTCTTTGTAGTGTTTGATTTTCAAAATGATATGCATTCCTTTTTAAATACTTGTTATTTTTACTAAAAAATTATATATTTCATAATATTTATTATTTTTGAAAATTAAGACATAATTAAGCATATTCTTTCGATTTTACCTTTAGAAGCAATTATTCTTGAAAATGAATATTGTCCAATTCAGCATTAGAAACCTAAGTTATTCTAGATTAATCTAAGAAAAGCACATTTTCATTAATAGAAGAATATTAAAAAGGGATAACTTAATAAATTAAATAAGGATCTGGCAATAAAATATATAATTTTTTTAAAGGGCGTGTAAATTAAAAATATGATAAATATTTAAAAATAAAGAAAGTAATAAATAGAAATAACTTATAAGCTATATCTTGTTATATGTTAGTATTTTCTTTAATCAATATGAAATGAATTAAAATAATATTTATTTTGACACAAACGGAATAATTAAAAGATGAGTACTAATCATTATCATGAGAGGGAGGTTTAATTAATATCTCCGCTTAACTGAATTTTCATTGACTAATGATTGCTATAATTATGATTACGTGGGTGTACTTGTGTTAAAGTTATAGATAATGAGAATTTTGGGTTAAATGACATTTTAGCTTTTGTTGGATTTCGATTTCCGTATCAGTTGATCTTTCCTTTTCATTAATGATTTCTCTTTGTTTGATTTAGTGGTTGTTTTTGTGTTAGTTATTGGCTTATTGCGTACTAAGGTCACGACGTCACGTTATTCCTTGATACGGTCGAAGGAAAGATCTTTCCTTTTTGCTCTTATTTGCATGTGTTTTATTTTTAAATATTTAACTGTTAAACAACTAATTATATGTATGGGGTAAAACCAATTCGATGTAAGTTGGGTCATTTGAGCCTTAGATGGGCCAGATATGAATATAGTTGGCTGCTAGTATGATCAAATTAAGAAATGCTATTTTAGAAGATCGCAGCTCTGAGGTAACAAAGGCGCCCGAGACCAGTGAGAGATAGCGATTGCATGCAAAAGACAAACAAAAGGATAAGATGTCAGGAATTTCAGAGGAGCTAGCCACCTTCGGTGATATCGCGTCTGACACTCACTAAGGGACAGAATGTGCCCCCAACAATTTCAAGACAAGTGGCAATCTCTCGTTGGCTAGAGGAAGACACGATTACCCTATCAATAGACATCCTCTTTCCATTGTAAAAGATCACTTCCCTCTCCTCCTTACCCCTTCAGCAATAAGAATTCCTTAGCTTGGTCCTTATGCCTTAGTTTTGTCCTTTGTTTTCTGGTATTCACGCTGTAGCGATTCGAGTTCGAACGCTCCCGGTGATTCATCAATAAGAATGAATCCTCTCCCGCGCACTAAGATTTGCTCATAATCCTTATTTTGTTTGATTTATTTACTTTCTTGTTTACGTTATGTATCCTATTGAAATAATATCATTAACCTAAAGCTAAGAACCGTGACACATGTTCTTGACTCATATACAAATTCAACTATACCAAATTGATGGTAAAACCCATCGTGGGGTCAGAGAAACTGCATAGGTTATTATCTTTGTCACCATTTATTGCTCGCCTAAGCTTTGCTTTACGGGGAAGCAGGTTATGGGTCCTAGGAAGTTCGAAGCTATGATCATGGAGATGGAAGGAGAATATTGACCTTGCTACCAGAAGAAGACGAGAATCCCTCCTAAAGGAGGGATGCGACATGGTGGTCTTGCTACAACGTCGATGGCAGGGAACCCTCAAGGATATGTGTTTCTTTTCCTTCATCTTGCCCTTTTTATTCTTTTAAATTTTTTTTTAATGGTTTACCTATTTTACGATGCAAAGCGGCGAAGCAAGAAAGAGAACACAGTGCCGCTTCAAGATGAAAATAGGGATTGTGTCCGAAAAGATTGGTCCGGCTCCTTCCCATAGGGACTCTTACCCTATAAGGAATGTTCGCAGGCGAGAGATACATTCACCGTGTAAACGACGACATGGGATAAGGGTATGAGCGAAAAAACTTAAAGAGACTTAGTTGAGGGTTGACCTAAATAATAAGGGCCCATGTGGCCGTAATATTTGGTCTCAAGAGAATCTTAAAGGGGGAGCCTAAAGGTGATCCCCCCGAAACCTAAAAGAAAAAAAAGGCCATGATTCCAGAATCCACACTAACTAGTGATGTCGATAACCCAATACTGAAATTCGGTACTAGCTCCTGCAAGCGAAGGTGCCCCGACCTCACTCAAAAAACATACCACAAAACTCGCTCGGACTGATCATCTGATCGCCTTTGTTTTTTACCCTTTCATATTGATTTTGAGTGGTTTGACGGAATAAGTTGGAAGCTTAAGAGAAATGGTTGAATTAAGTTAATATTTGAGGTCAGAGTGCTCGTATTCGAAATCTAATGATTCTGTTGGTTTTGAGA
>JBDJHY010000094.1:1898076-1911351 GCA_039654485.1 Withania somnifera
TTTTGTTTTTTTAGGGGGGTGTGGGGGTGGAGTGGGCTAGGGGGTTTTGAGTATGGCGTATGGTAAATTTTTTTTTTTTTAAAAAAACTTATGAAATATATATAAAAAATTTATTTGAAGTGAAAAGTTGGGGCAGAAGGTTGAAAGAGAGTTTCTGAAAATATTTTTTTTTTTTTACTTTTTGAAGGTAAATAGTTTTTCTTAAATTTGAAAAAAATAACTTAATTTGAAAAATATTTTTCAAAACAAGTAACTCAACCAAACATGAAAAAATGAGTAAATATTTTCTGAAAAATGTTTTTCTTCAATACCAAAACACACTCTTATATCCTCATTCTTAGTCTTCTCTTTCATATTATGTCTACACATTCATTTAAACATCAAAATTTTTGTTATTTTTATTTCCCGAACGTTTGATTTTTTTTTTTTTTTTACTGATCAACACTTTCTTTCATACAATATAGTTGATCTAACAACTACTTCATGAAAATAAAAAATATAAATTTTTGTTTTTTTGATTTAATGATATAATATATTCATCGATTTAATTAATTCATATTCACGTTTTGTAAGACTAATTTGAAATACTTCTTCTCTTAATATCTATATTCAAAATTTGAATACAAACACACTAAATATATAAATTAGATACACGATAAACTTAGTCTTTAATGAGATTTGAACACATTAATACCTTAATGTTGACTTTGTCTTTCTATTTTTTAAGTTCCTTACGTTATGTTAACCAAAACATCAAATGAAGTAAGTTATGGATGGACATTCTTGTTATAATTCTCTTTTGCTTCATTCCCAAATTTAGAAACTAAGCAAAGTCATAGTATTATATTGTTACCAAACTTTTATAATAGGAAAACACATTTTAAAAACCAAAGGAATAATTGGTTGTTCAACAAAATCACTAGGCAAAATAATTATTACATTATGATACTAACAGATACGAATATTATAAAACCTGCATTTCCACAAAATATATTATGGTAAAAATAATACCATTTTAAGAAATTAAAACAACAATAGCAACAACAAAAACTGATTACTATTCTCACGTAATCACTCTTACTTCCACGTGAAAATTCACACATGTTCGGCTCTTTCACTCTTCTTCAACGTGGCATCTCAAGTGGGCTTCTATTACAAGACTAGATTCGACCGACTCAATCTATGTGATATGACTTCACAAATTTCAATTTTTAAACTTTTAATGAAATCTAACTATATTATATAAATTAAGGTAAAAAAATTATTAATCTGCAAAAATAAGATATAATTAATTAATTTATTTTAAAAATTAATAATATTTGAAAGGTAAATAATATTGATTACATTAAAGAGAGAGTTTTT
Organism: Withania somnifera; assembly: GCA_039654485.1. Taxonomy (NCBI): domain Eukaryota; kingdom Viridiplantae; phylum Streptophyta; class Magnoliopsida; order Solanales; family Solanaceae; genus Withania; species Withania somnifera. The sequence goes on from JBDJHY010000094.1 coordinate 1,899,439, forward strand.
GTAGAGTATGATTTACGTAATTTCGTTACCAAATGCCAAACAATTTGTGGATAAATTAGTAGTAATAAATAATTTATTTACAGTAACTCGCACGTGAGGATATGAGTACTTTACCTATGGGCTGTGTACTTGTGAGAAAGAGAGTTTTTGTAGGATTAAAAATTGACTTTTCTCTGTTCCCAGGGTGGAACTTGGAAGTTTGAAATTTTACTTTCGTTAGAGGTAGCTCTGGAACTCACGTAAATTGAAAAAATAGAAATGAATATGATGGTAGAGAAGGTGGGGAAGGAGAGGAGGTTGAAAGAGAATAAGAGGGAAATTAGTTCATAATATTTTATTCTTTTTCATGTTTCTTCTCTCTTATAAATCTAATAAACACTCACTTTCTTTTTTATTCACTTTTTCTATATCAAGAATTCATGATCAGCTCTATTTTCCTGATATTTTTTCTGTTTCTGAGACACCCTTTTCATAATTTTTAGTGGTGGGGTGGGGAGATATGGGGGTGTGTGTATCAAGACCAGATGGTTGTATTGGAGGTAGATTGGTAGGAGGTTCAAAGAAGAAGGGTAGGAAGAGAAGAAAAGGTGTAAAGAAAAGGGTGTGTTCTCATGTATCAGATAGATCAGCTGATAAAATTGATAAGTCTTCTTTCCCTTTGGATCGCTCTTTCAACAATACCACTTTCCATGGTACTTTTATTCTTCTAATATCTCTTCTTTTCTCTATCTGGAATTGTGCTTATACTCTAGCCTCCTCACACCCCCCTTGTGGATTTTACTGTGTATGTTCTTGTTCTTTGTTGTTGTGTGTACATTAATCTGTATTTTTTTTTTTTGGGAGTTTGCTAGTTTTCTTGTTTATGTAATTGATTATCAAATGAGTTGATTTGTCATATGAGCACCCAAGTAATAATTATTATCTCAGGAAGTCAATTTTCTTTGTTGATGAAAATTGGGATCAAGAAGAAAGTGGACTTTGTGACGTAATTACTAATAGTCGAGAAATTAACCCATTATTGAATTTTTGATCTATCAATGGTGATGGAGTGTGAAACTAATCTGTGTTTTGGAGTTTAATTTCGTGACTTGGTTAAGTTGAATTGAAGGTTGGAGATATGGAGGTTGGTGGGCTGCATTTTTCTTTGGAGGTTGGTTAGATGTATTCTGAGGGAAAAATTTCTGCTTTTCTTTGGCGTAGCTCATTTTTATTTTTATTTTATTTCCGTGACTCCTTCACCCTTGTTATTTTTTTCTTGGAGCTGCTTTCAACTTTTTTTCATTGGAAATAGGCTCTTTACCTCCTAAGGTAGGGGTAACGTCTGCATACACTCTACCCTCCTCGAACTCTAGTTGTGGAATTACACCGAGTATTTTGTTGTTGAGTAGAGGGCGGAGTGGTTTGGGCTTAGGGAGAGCCTAAAGAAGTGGTTGAGCTAAGGAGAGTGTGATATTATGCTTTAATGGTGTAAAAGTAGGAGCCCTGAACCCAAGTGAGGTCAAAACAGACAAACAAACACAAATAATGGGCAAAAGAAGAGTTCATATTTTTAACCATTAACACACTTTTAGTGCGGTAAATGGCCTGGACACCACTGTCTTAAAGAAACAAAAATACTTTAGTGGTGGGGTGTAGCGAATTCCTTACTTGCAATAAGAAAGTGAACGTTCAAAGGGCATCTTCAAGGCTTGTGCCAACTACTGGATGAAGGACGAAGAGGCAAATGAAAAGGAACTGTTTTGACAGTGTGCACCCATATAAATCGATTTAAGTGTATGGTTTGGTACTCTCGAGTGCAATTTGTATATATTGCTCTATGAAGCACCCTGAGAGATGAGGAGGTAATGCCAAATCGATGAGAAAGGAAATTTTTTTTTTTAGCCAAGGGTTTGTGGGAAACGACCTCTTGACCTCACAAAGGTAGAGGTGTAAGGTCTGCGTACATTCTACCCTCCCTAGACCCCACTTGTGGGATTATATTGGTACATTATTGATGAGATATAGCGCCTATAACTCTCATTTACCTTTGGCATCTTAATTAGCATGCACCTGAGTGGTGCTGATTTTTCTTCTAACAATTTGTTTCTTGAATTAAGTGAGTTACTCCATTGTGAATTCAGAGTAGCTTATTCTAGGCTCAATAGTATACTCTTCTGGATTGAGTTTACCTTATGGCGTGCCTACAGCCAGACGTGGTTATTTTCGATCTTTTTGGAAATTATATATGGTATATCCCACTCCCTCTAGTCCACTCTATCCAGGAGTCCAACATTTTCCCTTTCCACTTTGCTCCCTTGTGATTTGGACCACCAACTTTGAGGTGAAGGGTCTCTTACCATTATGCCATTAATCACATGGTGTCTCTTTTGATGTTATCCGTATGCTTGGTGGTAATTGACTCTACCAGTTGAAGTCCCGTAGAAATACTCATGGTGTTTTCTTATGATAAAGGTTGATGGTTCCTTTTATCTATTTTATACAATGCTAAATTACTGATAGTAGCTAATATCCTTGTAATGTTTATACTTATCCTAAAATGCATGTTTTGCCTTTGAAACTGGAACAAAGTAGGAGTGTTCTAGATCACAATGGATCTCATCTCTGTTGTATCTTCAGTTACCTTCCTATCATTCCTGGGAGGGATATTTTGCATAGTTCAGCTTCATGTTACTTTTATCTGTTCAACCTAAAGTTGAATAGTCTATTGCGGATAAAACATTGGAACTGGCCTTCACTAACATTTTGTGCTATAATGTAATAGCAGGAAGTACTGAAGAAGCATGGTTTGATTCTGCTGCAATATTCGAATCTGATGGCAGTGATGAAGAATTCGAGAGTGTCGCTGATGGTATATGGCTTTCTCATTTCAGCTTGTACTTTCTACCTGCAGTTGGGAAATTGACATGCTGTGAATTTAAGTATAGAAATGTAATCACAATATTCTGCAGATATGCTTTCTCTCAACAACTTTGATTGTGGGCGGACTAGTGTAGCTTCTGCAACAGATGTCCACCATGGGGATGTTGATGTCAATGCCCACCACAGGTCATCCATCGACCTGCAGAGGCAAGGAGAATCATCAACAAGCAATCCTGATTGTAGCTCTGGCACTGGTTCAGCTAAAACTGCAATCAACCCAAGCAGTATGTTGCGTCTAAAAGATACAGACTCTAGAATGAGACTTGATGGACCTCACAGTGAGGTACAGCCTGTGTTCCTTGATGAAATCTCTTGCTCAGCTAATGGAAGCAGTAGAAGGGAGGATGGTTTGTTGGATAACTGTGGAATTCTTTCAAACAACTGTTTGCCCTGTCTTGCATCCACGGTTGCACCAGTTGAGAAGAGACAATCTCTTAGCTCTACTTCTCCAAGTGCAAGGAAGAAAGCTGCCATAAAACTTCCCTTCAAATGTAAAGAAGGAAATCCTGTTGCTGCTTTACGTAAGTTTCAATGTCTATCCTTCTCCCCTTCCAATCACTTAGGTCTACTTCTAATAGTCAATGCCATAATTGATTGGGGTATCACATGTTCTTATAATAATTTGCAGTACACTTTCTGAAATTAGTTTTTTGGTAAGGTAAAATTTTATTGAAGACAGTTATACTGTGACTACCTTTTGTCAATTGCACCAATGAGTCAATGGCTTATGCTTCCATTAACAATCTGCAGGAATGAAGAAATTTTTTTGATGTTAGCATATTACCGGATTTAATATTGCTGTGGTGAAATTTTTTTCTTCCAAATAGAACTTGTTATATTCAACTATCGTCTTCTTACTGCCAAAACTTTGTGCCATCTAATGCCAACAAGAAATATTAGTTGGAAATTAAGTTATCTTCAGCTCTCCTAGAAGTATTCCCTGCAGACAGTCATGGAAAATGTTTGAGCTGTTTAATCTTCTTTCTAAGGTGTAACTGAAGTAGGATTTTGAGGAGTAATAAGCAAATTGCTCCAAAGCTTGTCTAAAAGTGTAGCTAGTGAAGTATGAGGCAGTGGAAAAATGTCGGGTATAGAAATCTGTTCTGATGATGTTGTTAGAAGATTTATTTTGTGTGTATTTCTGTTTGGTTTAGTGCTCCTTCACTTTCTAAAAGATTGAAGACCACATGTTATCCAGATGAGCTCATAGCTGTGTTCTTTGTGCCGAGAGTAGATGAGTCTGAACTGCTACACATGTTACACATGTATGCTACATTCTGTTTTGTCAACACCCCTCATAAGTACTAAGATATCAGACTTAGCATTGAAATATTGCAATAAAAAGGATTTCACGGGGAAGCATGGATGTGATATTATTTCAGGGATGTGATTTGTTAGTGCAATCCAAATGGAGGATATTTGGTGCATTTAATGTGGGCGATGATTCGGTTACTCCTCTATTGCCTTGGGGCTTCTATTAGTGTGGATGCGTCAATCTATAGTCGTTGTGATCAAGTTCCTCCTTAACAAAAATTACCTTAGCACATAGAGGTATAGAGGGGTGGCGTGGAGGGTGGGAACAAGGACATTTTTTCTTGGTCTTTGGTCAACTCAAATTGGTCTACCTTCTGGTTTCTTTGCTTCCCCTTCTGTGGCGTTATGAACATTGTTCGTGAGCTTTTCATCCTAGCAATCTCCTTTAAGGGTGTAAATTATAGAGTGTTTTGCTGAAGAATGTACAATTTTCATTAACCTTGCGCTATAAAACTGACTAGCAAAATCAAGCAAGAGAAGGAATCAGTAACAATGAACATAGTTACTATGATCAAGAGTAAGTGGATAACGTTAGCATCATAAGTAAATGTTGAGCATGAGAAGTCGGACTCCAGATTTTTATTTGTAACGGGAAGAGTACCTGCCGACTGCTAAACAGATCAGGGAATTGAGGCAAAACTAACTGATTCTTATCCTTTTATGTGGTACAGTTTCATCTAAAGCCCTGCTTCAAAGACCAATAGCTGGTTCCCAAGTACCAGTTTGCCGGCTGGAGAAGAAAATGCCTGATAGTTGGTCCCATATTGAACCGGGCACTTTCAGGGTTCGGGGAGAAAACTATTTCAGGTAAAGTGCTTCCGTGTCTAAGTACTGAGATGCACACAGATGCATGCAGAAATGTATAAAGATGTGTCTAATCATATACAAATGTAGAGCATCTATATTATAATAATCACATGCATATGGGTATGTGCCAGCTGCGACTGTAGTTCATGTGTTGTTTAAGGTATGTCATTTCACAAACTTTCTTTTGTGCAGGGATAAAAAGAAGGTGTTTGCTCCAAATTATGCAGCATATTATCCCTTTGGAGTTGATGTATTTTTAAGCCAGAGAAAAATATTTCATATTGCCCGACTTGTGGAACTTCCTTTCATTGAACCTTCTGGAACACTTCCTCCCATCCTTGTTGTGAATGTCCAGGTATGATTGAATTTTGATCCTCCCATCCTTCTTGTGAATTTCCAGGTATGATTGATTTTTGAAATTATAGTAATGTTTTATGTTATCTTTTTCTTGATCTCACTTTCATAAAGCTTTCAAGGTTCTGAAAGTTGTTTTAAGTGTTATCTGCTTTGTTCATTTTAAGTTGGTGCAACTTTTCAACTTAAGATAGGTAACACCTCCATTCTATACATGCAATTACGCTTTGAAATTAAATGTACCCCTGTAGACATCACTTATTACTTCGTTAATGTGTATTCTCAGAATTAGCCACTTTACGCTTAATTTCTATAATCACAGGATTAGCTACTTTATCCTTCATTATTTTCATGTCGTGGAGGTACTGTTTTTCTTCTGCAGATCCCATTATATCCTACCGCAATTTTTCAAGGTGAAACTGATGGTGAAGGGATGAGTTTTGTCTTATATTTTAAGCTTTCAGAAAGTTACGCTAAGGAACTTCCTCCTCATTTTCAAGAGAGTATCAGGGTAAGTTTGAGCGTTCATGTTTTCTCGTATATATGCTTTTTCTTTCCTTTTCTTTTTCCGTATATGACTGGTTTCAAAGTCACTCTCTTGTACTGTTGGTTTCTCCATTTGATACTATTATCTTGTCCAGCTTCGTTTGCAGTTTTATTTACTTTTTTAATACATCCTTTGCAGTGTTGAGTAATATTCGCTCGATCTTTTGTAACTTACTATCATGTTTTCCATGTTTCAGGATAGACCATCATATTTACGTTAGTCAGATTTTCTTTTGCAAACTGTCGAGTTCCTATTTGGACGAATTCTCACTTTTCTCCCCTTGTCTCATCTTGGACAGAGGCTGATTGATGATGAAGTGGAAAAAATAAGGGCTTTTCCTATTGAACATACTGCACCCTTTACGGAACGGTTGAAGATATTAGGACGTGTAGCAAACATGGAGGAACTCCCATTAAGTTCAGCAGAGAGGAAGCTTATGCATGCCTACAATGAAAAACCTGTTCTTTCACGTCCTCAACATGAGTTTTACAAGGTAATTTTGGGCAGAATTTTGTTCTATTTAAATTTCAGTATAGTTTGGCTGCACATCATGTACTCAAATTTGTTAAATGTCCCTGTCTTTCCCTTTTAACATGTTTTTGAAATGATGGGGGAATCCAGTTCTTTTATCATTTAACTTTAGGGAAAAGGCGAACATCTGTTTCGAATTGGGAAATATCCTCAAATAATCTAGTGTGTCCAGTAGTAAATTAAGACCATTCCATGGTGGCTTGGATAATAAAGTAGTTTACCTATCAAAGAGTGTACTGAATGAACTAAGAGTTGTTTCTGGAATGACTGATGAAGTATGAAACATCTATTTTCTGTAAATTGTGTTAGGCACTCGTTAACTCGCAGAAAATAATTTCTTCACATGACTGTATCTCACATTTTAACTTCTCATCTGGAAGTACACTGGTTTTTGTCCTGTGAAGTGAGATTGTTTTCTTGCAATATGTTCTTTAGACCATACAAATAGCGTAGTTTATATATTTTACTTTGCATTTGTTACGGAAGCATAAGATATCTCCACTTGAATTTTTCATTCTGAAATTTATGAAAAATTGTTTCAGTTTGCATACACCCAGACTGTTGCCCATTTTCTGGATTTGGAAAGAAATATATAACTAGGTTTTGATTCATCTTTTGATTCTTACTTCGGTTGCTAATGATCTTTTTACAGGGAGAGAATTATTTTGAGATTGACATTGATATGCATAGATTCAGTTACATCTCTAGGAAGGGTTTTGAAACTTTCCTCGATAGACTAAAGCTCTGTTGCTTGGATGTTGGGCTAACAATTCAGGCAAGTATCTGTTTCCAACGTTCCATACTTTTTTCTTTTCTTCTAGATCCTTTTACCGGCCTTGGAAATCATCTTTTCCATCTAGGTAATGTCTTTTACCACTTTTCAAGCAGGGAAATAAAGCTGAAGAATTGCCGGAGCAGGTTTTATGTTGTATACGGTTAAACGAAATTGACTATTCGAATTATCAGCAACTGGGGTTGGAATAGAGAGCCTTTTGAATTAGCTGCACGGACAGTGGAAGTGTCAAGATATGGAAAATAAAGAAGTAACTTAGAGAAGTTCAGTTGTCCCTCACTTTTGGTGCCTACCTCACTCTGTCTCGCCCTGTCCCAATTATCAATATCTTCAGTGTCAGGCAGATTATAAGTGTAGCAGGTTCAACGGGAATTGTTAAGGATGATTCTTACTTCCAGATCACCATACAGATCCTCCTTGGACTTGCTTGTTTGGGCCAACGCCTGTCCCACCTAGCCGCTTATGACACGAGTTCTGGACAAGTTGATAGCTTACATTAGCTATACATGTGTATGAATTCATGGACAACATTGATCATTAATGGAATAGATTCTAATTCATTCTTTTTGTTTGATAATGTATCAATCTGTTCAATTAATTTTGAGCATCATGGATTTTTAGTGCTTTTGATTTTAAATGCCAATATATGAGGGAGGGAAAGTTCTTCATATGTAATGGACACACTTATTGATTTTCACCAAGTTAGATGCTTTTACTGCTTGTTTTCTTATATGCTAATGTGTGAGGCCAGGGGAAGGTTATAATGTGCAATGGACTTGCATTTTGACTATCGCCAAAAAAATTATATATGCTTCGACTGAAAATGTGAAATTTGTTTGCATGGCCTGTGTAATTAAACTTGCTTCCTTATCCCACAAAGGTAGGGTAAGTTCTGCGTGCATCCCACCTCCCCATACCGCACTTGTGGGATTACATTCTATCTGTTGTATATCTGGTTGCTTGCATTGTATTATACGTTTCTTGCCATACATATAGTGACTAGGTAGCGAAGAGTTGCATTAGCTGTTGAAGTGGAGATATTAGCAGTTTATCGTGTATCTGAAATTGTTTCCAGAAATTTAAGTGGAGCAATTGAAGCTCAAGATTTACAGGAAGGAAGGGGTTTTCCGCATAAACCTTTGTTTCCAGAGAATGAGCTCTCAGGAAAATCAAGAAATGGCTTTCCAGAAGGTATTTTTCCTTCAAGAAGATTATCTGAAAGGTTCAATTCTTCCAGTTTTTTCAGCTTCAAAAACTCCTCAGGGATTCTGCCTGTGAATTGGTTTTTGTGCAGCATCAGTCTTTCCAGAACAGTCACGTTGGCCAGTGATGTTGGCAGGTTAGAGCCTAATCCGTTGTAACTGAGATCCAAAGTCTCTAGTGATTTCAATGTTCCTATGGAGGTTGGTAACCTACCTTTGAGAAAGTTATGCGACAAATTTAAGTGTTGGATATGTTCTTGTTCTCCAATGCCAATCTGCTCAACAGCACTTGAGAAACCGTTATCAGACAGATCAATATATGTCAATGATCCTCCTTCAAACTTACTCTTCATCTGGAAAACTGCATTTACATTGCCTTCTAGCTTGTTTGAGTGAAGGTCTAACACTCCCAAAATTTCAAGATTGGTGACAGTCGAAGGAATCTCAGACACAAACTTGTTCTTAGAAAGGTTTAAAGAATAAAGCCAAGATAAGCTGCCAATCCAAGATGGAATCCTTCCTGAAAGATGGTTAGCTGACAAGTCTAGTTCTAGTAATGATTTGGGTATGTAATTTGGAATTTCACCATGAATTTCACATCCTGCCAGGTATATTCGCGACAGTGATGGCAACTGCATGAGCCACTTGGGAATAGTTGACATATTCAGATGGTTGAATGAAAGATCCAGTGATTGAAGATTTGAAAGGGAAGATATTTCCTGAGGCAATGGTCCTTCAATCATGTTATGAGATATACTCAAGATGAGAAGCTCTGAAATCCTGCCTATTGATCTTGGCAACCGACCAGATAACTGGTTGTTACTGAGATATAACTCTGTCAGTGACTTCAGATTACCTAAACTTGAAGGAATAGAACCCTTTAGCTGATTGTTTGCTAGCGAGATTCTCTGAAGGGAGGTCAAGTAGCCAATTGATGAAGGTATCATCCCACTGAGGCGATTGCTCTGCAGTCTTACAAAGCTCAGAGAAGACAGTTGCCCAGGTTTCGAAGGCGGTATCTCTCCCTTGAGCTGGTTGGCATTCAGGTAAAGAACTGAAATGTAGTTTAGTTTGACAATGGAACGAGGTATTATCCCTGTTAACGAGTTATTAGACAAATCGAGCTCTTTCAATTCTTGCAAATTGCCAATGTTTTCTGGTATGTTCCCTGTCAAGAAATTTTCTTGAAGACACAAACTCTCTAAATTTGTCAACCTTGTTATAGACTCAGGAATTACACCAGAAAGTTTATTTGAATGTATATCAAGTCTTCTAAGATTCTTGACACTTCCAATACATGAGGGAAGAACTCCAGAAAAAACATTTTCTTGGAGATACATTTCTTCAAGTTTAGACAACTTACAAATGCTTTCTGGTAATGCACCAGTAAATTTGTTTCCAAGAAAGTTGAGTTTTCTGAGATTTGGAAGATGTAAACCAATGGAAGGAGGAATTTTCCCCGTTAGACCAACGAGTTCACCCATATCAATAACTTCAAGAAAGTTAAGAAGTGTGATTGAAGGGGACAATTCCCCAACCATAGCAGATTGGATTGGTGCACCATCTGAAGTATAGATACCTGGGAGACTGATACTAACAACTCTTCCAGTTTTATTACTACAAAAAATACCTTCCCATTTGCAACAATCTAGGTCTTTCCATTTGCCTAATCTGCCGGAAGTATCTAAATGAATTCCAGCCTTGAAATCTTGAAGACCCTTTAAATCATTTGGATTACATGACTTACTTTTGCAAATGGTTGTGTGAGTTAGCAACACAATAAACCAAAGAACTTGAGAACCCATTTTTTCTTTTTTTGCAGTAAAACTATAGATGGTCATGGTCACTCAAGTTTGCTAAAAAGAATTTGGTGAGATTTTTTTGAATTATAATGATGGTCAAAGATCTTTAAGACAATGATGCTGTTTCTTTCTTTACAGATTGTAATATGCTGAAAAGTATGTAATATGTTTAAATTGTTACTTTGCTTTTCTAAAACATAGGGATAAGAGTTGTAAAATATTAAACAAATGAAGACAAGTTACAATTGTCAGCTGTACTCAGACGTTTGTTCTCCCAATAGATTTTTAGGATAACTAAAACTAATCCTCTGCTTTGCCAGCAGTGTTGACAGACGACCAAAGCCTTTAGTCCCTCCCAAAACACTATTTTGTCCTTGGAAGCTGCTTGTTTTGTCTACTTTCACTCCATATTCAACTAATATACGTTGATAGAAATAAGGAAAGCCTTGAAGTTGCCGTTACGTGACCGGAAGGTCATAGTTTTAAGTCGTTAAAACAGTCTTTAGCAGAAATAAAAAGTAAAATTGTGTACAATAGATCCTTGTGGTCTTATCCTTCCCTGACCCTGCACACATTGAGTGTTTTAGTGCAGCGTATTACCCATTTACATTGAGATACATATTCTTTTTTTATGTTATTAAGCCTAGGTCGGTATTCAACTATGAGAGACGCACTCGTATGCGTTTTGAGGCTTCTTCCTTATGAATGTTCTCAGCTACGAAAGTAAAACCTCACCTCTTTATTGTTGAATATAAACTTATTTTAGATCCATAGGAGCATGTGGATCTACTCCTGTGGATCTACTAATATAAACCTGATGATACATATTGCACAGTTTAACATGCTTAATATGTTAGGCGCAGGTTATGGCTTTTCCGCCGCAGCCAAATTCTTGTATTTAAATGGATAAGGTTAGAGGGATGACTCCTTATACATAAAATTTTTGAATACCGGCCCTTCAAGATTTGACAGCTTGGAAGAATAAGATAATTATCTATACTTAGTTTTTCGATTTAATTATGTAAACTAACAATCTAACTACTTTTTACACCGGTGACATAATTTAATATGCTTATATAAAGTTTTTACGTTATAGACTTAAACTCATACTACTTTTATCACCAAAACTTCCTCAAATGCTGACAATAACTAATGTTTGTCCACATAGGCATTATCTCACATTAAAAGACAAGGTTTTGACAACTTTTTAAGTGGCCACCCTCGTAAAAAAGTTACTTGTATCCGGTGAATAAATATACAAATATATGTTTTTATGGATTTGTGAATACTTACTCATAGTTAAAGGATATGTATTTTTATTTTTATTATAATTGTTGTATTCAAATATTGTAATTATATATGAATACTCGATACAAATTAATATTTTTAGCATTAGTATGACAAGTGACATCTTCCAAGTATTTTCCAAATACATTTGACAAGTTAAGGATGGAAACAATTTGGTTGAAATAAAAAAATTGAATCAAATCAAATTGAATTGAATTTTTTTAAATTTTGAATTTGGTTTTTGGTTATTTCGGGCGAGTTCGATTTTTAATTTTAATAATTTAATTTTTGGAAAAAATAAATTCAGTTAACCGAAAACCAAATTTTATTAGGCCTGTTACCCCGGCCCATCTCAAT
>JBDJHY010000094.1:1976338-1998682 GCA_039654485.1 Withania somnifera
ATGTAGAAAATTCATATTATTAGAAAGAGATTGAACACAGCTCATAGCAGACAAAAATACTATCTAGATATAAGAAAGGGAGATTTAGAGTCCAAAGAGGGTGATTAAGTGTTTATGAAGGTATATCTTACGAAAAAAGTCATGACGTTTAGTAAGAAGGGAAAATTGAGTTTGTGTTATATCGAGTCGTATCATATTATGAGAAGGGTGGGAAATGTTGCCTATCAGTTAGATTTTCCAACAGAGTTAGAAGCAGTTCACCCTATTTTTTATATGTCTCTATTGAGAAAATGCATGAATGATCCTTCCTTGATACTGCCAGTTGAGGATATCAGCATTCGCGAGAGCTTTACCTATAATTAGGTCCTTGTTTAAATTATTGACAAGCAAGTTTGTAGATTGAGAAACAAAGAGATAACATCAATTAAGTTTCTAACCATATAATTGGGGGAGCTACATGGGAGACAGAGGCAGATATGATGAATAGATACCCACATTTGTTTTCTTCTAGTTCCACTTCTGTCTAAGGTAATAGCCTCTCAATACAACTCTTGTTCTTCTTAGTTTATGAGCATGTAGTATGTAGCACATAGTATTGTATGAGTACCTATTTATTTACATACATGAGAGTTGATATCAATTGAGGTAGTAGTTGCATGAGTCCTTATTTATGTACCTATGCATTATTTGATTGAGTTCATGGTAGTTAAGGTCAGTTATGATAGCATGCATGTCATTCAACTGAGTTAGTAGTCTAATCAGAGTTGGTAGGTTATTAAAATGTCTTGAGTTTGTTTACAACCTTTCTGTTAGCTTGTAGCCTGTCTTTCCTCTTTGGTTGAGATTAATCTTTCATTCGAGGATGAATGATCTCACAGGGGATATATTGTAATATCCCATGCTAGAGTTAGGCTCAAAAACCAATTTTGAGACTTAATAAATTGGAAAATTATTCCCAGGTGGCCAAGATTGTGGACCACGACTCGTTGAGTGCAACATCACGAGTCTTGATCTCAATTCGTGGAGTGATGTTTGAGATTCTAGTATTCTGTGGAGTTTCCACAAGTCAATACCATGACTCATGGTATAGAGAATTACAAATCGTACTGTGTAAATCGTGATTTAATCCCAGAAGATTTATTTTCAGCCCAATACCCATAATTCCACTTCACGAGCCGTGAAGTGTCATAACACGACTCGTGGTATGAAATCATAGGGTCGAATCCACTTTCCAATGTCCAAAGTTTATACCAGGACTCACTCCATGAATAGTGGAGTGGCAGACCACGAGTCGTGAATTGGACTCATGGTATGGCCCCGCAGCTTTTAGTTCAGTTAATGAAGGGTCATTAGGTAATTTATCCAACCCTTTTTACACAATGTTTTGTTTATTAAGTTGGTTATTATAAATATCCTAAAACCCTATTTCACTTCAGGCTTTATAAAATCTAATTAAGCAATTCAAAATTCTCTCTAAGCAAAGGGTTAGGGTTCCATTAAAGAGGATATGTTGCAACAGCTTGCCTTCAAATTCTCTCCATTAAAGTGTTCCAAATCACGTATGTGGGTTATGAACAAGGATCCTTTTCATTCTTGTACTCAAAAATTATTTTCTTAAAGATTTTGAAGTTGTAGTAGAATGTCTAAGGTTCTTAATTATTATATATTGAGATTTCTCTTGTAATATGATTCCTTGATATCATTGAGTCAAAATTGTGAAGTTGCATCGATATTGCTGAATTTCATAGTTCTTATAAATTACCATGATTTTGGAAGTTGTAGTAGAAGTTGAAGTCTTAACATGCATTAAATGATGATTTTGAAGTTCATTCTTAAAACTTGAATTGAATGTTAAAGTGTCATAAATTACTTGAAATTTATGTGATTTTGAACATGATTATGAAGAAGGCCTAAAAGTGACTATTTTTGGCTAATTAAGCCTAGTTGAGAGTGTTGGTGATATTTATGCTTAATTTATAAGCTAAGAAACAAAGATATTTATGAAAAGTCTAATTGACTGAGTTTACCCAAAGTGGCTTAGCTGAAAGTTGTAGTCTGACGAATCAGGGTTTGGTTAGTTCGTTTCATTCGAAAATGTCCACTAATCGAGAAGAGTTGAAAGTTAAAGTGTCATTGTTTTAAGGGAGGAGTATTAGCACCAAGAGGGTGGAGTGAGTCTTGTTATGCCCGAAACCTGCCTAACCAAACGTAGGAATTATATTATGGCCCAATAAGTGTCTATTTTGATGAGACTTGGTGGATCCACTAAGGGAAGCTATAGGTTCACCTTGAAAGGTACGGAGAACCTTCTACATGGGGTAATATTTAGAATTTGTACTAAGGCATGAGGTGTGCCGGTTATAAGAACTCTCGAGTGAAGTAAATTGACATCTTTAAAGCAATGAAAATAACTAAAAGTTCTTATACTTTTTTGAGTTATTTTATACTCCTGAAGTCGAGATTTTAAGCTAATATTGTCACATTTGCATATTATTGCTTTACTGATATTGAGTATTGAAGTTGAACCTGTTTTACCTTGTTCATGCATTGCATAGCCATGAGTTATCTTATTACTGTAGCCTGATTATTTCATGCTCACATATTAAGTACATTTCATGTACTGATTGCATACTATTTGATGCATGTTTACCCTATGCAAATCGGCTAGTCGTCAAGACGTTTGTGGTTGATTTGGATCCGCATTTCTAGAAGTTAGCAGAGTGGTGAGTCCTTATTACTTCGGGGACCTGAGAGATGTAGAGTTATTGTTTTATTTTGTGTAGAGCTAGACTTTTAACATTATTTTTTATTTTTGTTTGGAGAGAAACTAGAGATCTTGTCTTAGCAGTCGAGTACTTAGCATATAATCGCTTTCAGACAGTTGGAGTATTAGTTCTGGACTTGAGTTTACCATTTTATTCATTATATGTCTAATTACTGATGTGAGGTCCACATTTTATTATTGCTATTGTTTGGCTATTATTTCTACTAAGTGTAGTGAGTGGAGCTTTGCACGAGTCAAGGGTCGATCCAAGACTAGTAAGGCGACTTAGAGCGGCTAAGGATGTCCGTCCAGCCTAGGTGGTGACTCTGAAGCATGACAAACTAGCTTCTATAATAATGTATTTTATATAGTTTACCTTAAAATATATTATCTCCTTTAATTATACATGCACACATGCCAGACTCAATTGAAATAGGCTCGAGGTTTAACGATTTATTAAGGTTAATCTGTAAAAGTATTTAAGAATGCGCACAAATAGATTTTTAAAATTTAAATCAGAAGTATTTAATAAAAATATTTTATTTTGTATACAGTTAAAACAAATCAAATATCATGAAATTTATGAAGAAAATTAAAGGACTATCGATGTACCTATTTCTATTTAAATCCAAAAAAATAAAGGCATTATGTACATCCGTCCCTCACTAATAAAGGGTCATTTCATACATAAAATGTAATAAGTAAAGATATATCTTGTAGGATTATTTTATTTTATTTTTTATATAAAATAATAATTTTATTATTATAATATAAATAATAAATAAATTAATTTCAAACTGAAAAAGATAAAATAAATATTCCAAAATTAGATCTAAATAAAATGTAAACCCAATTTAATAAATAATATAAAATTTAATTTCAAAATATCTTATGGTATCCGGACAGGTTGCGGTCCCTTTACAAACTAAAAATAAAAAGCATATGCTAGTCAAATAATCAACATTGTGACACCAAAATCTCTTCAGACGCAGCGTCACTTGCCCAATACCTCTACTCTTTTCGTCTCTATCCAAAAGTAAAACCTCCACGTTTTACTATTCTATACAAATACAACTCAACAAAAGCAACAAGAACAACCACCCACCAACTTCACTTACATAAAAGAAAACATGGAAGAATTTAAAGTAGACAAATGGGGTTATCATGTCAAAACCACTTCTGATTCTTGCATTTTGTCCATCAATTCTTATTATCACCAGGTACTCTTTACATATTTTTTTTTTTTTATTTCTATCAGTATGAGTACAAAAGGTTGGATTTTTACCAGTATGAGTAAAAAAGATCAATTCTTTTATCAATATGAGTATAAAGATCAGATTTCTATTAGCACCTTGAGGTCTAAGGTTTAAATCACAGCACAGACAAAATATACTACTCCTGTCTCAATATATACTATTCCTGTCTCAATTCATACTTGGCATGGAGTTTAAGGACTTAGTGGTCTAAATATTTATGTGATTATAAATTATATTATTATGATAAAATATGTATTTTAAAATTAAATTGTTATTAAATATAAAAATATGTCATTTATTTTTGTACGGATTAAAAAGAAAAGTAACATATAAATTGGAGTATATGGAATACTGTTCTATGTAATTGAGTTAGCTGGTACCTGTTGTTTGTGGCGGGAACTATTCCGTGGAATTAGCTAAAGGTGTGTTCATGCTGGCTGGAACACGACAATCATTAAAAAAATAAAGAAAAGTTAATCACTATGAGTAAAAAAAATAATAGATTTTTATCACAATGAGTAAAACTGATAAGATTTTTATCAGTATGAGTGAAAAGATCCAATTTTTTATTGGTATGAGTAAAAAAGATTAGATTTCTATCAGTATGAGTAAGAAGATTAGATTTTTATGGATTTTGGGTTTATGTGAACTTTGATTCTTGAGCTTTGGTCAGGTACTTAGCTATGGAAGAGAGAGGTCAGTTATATTGGAAGCACCTAAACAAGACCCAACTTGTGTTTTGGCAAATATTTTGGCTGCTCAGTTTCTCAGTGCTGCTGATTCTTCCCGTGCTATGCCTCTTCTTGAAGCTGCCAAGTCTCGTCTCGTACAATTTTTACAACTTTTGTGGGCATATTTTGGTTATCTTTTTTTATTTGAAAGGATGGACGGCTTGGCATAGCTGATAAAGTTGTTGTCACGGGATCAGAAGGTCACGGGTTCAAGCTGTAGCCGTGGAAATAGTAGTCTCCTGCAGAAATGCAGGGCAAGGCTGCATGATAGACCCGCATGATATGGTCCTTCTCGGGCCCGCACATAGCGAGAGTTTTAGTGCACCAAACTAGTCTTTCTTTTTCCTTTTTCTATTTGAGAGTTCGGTTAACTCATGTCTTGTTAATTTCTTTGTTTAGGAACAAGCTAGCTCGTACGAGAAAGTGGTTTTTGAGGCGATCAATTATTTGATTTTACCTAATAGAGATGATGATGTGGCTGTTGAACTACACTTGAAGGTAGGTTCTTGTCTTTGCTGCTTGTTGGAAGTGTATTTTCTTCCCTTGTTTTTTTTACTTATTTCTGCTTATATTTATTTTGAGCTTTTTTGTTTGATCTTATTGTTCTATTACAATGGTGTCTTGACAGCTTCTGTTTATGGATTGTTGTAATAGTTTCAATTGGCTTAGTATACCTAATAGATCATAACATGTCAAAGTTTCTTTGTCTAATATTCAATTTTCAGAGCCATATGATTGTAAATAGTTCTATCCATTTAACTGTATTATTTCCTTTTGACGACTCCTATTATCTATGTTGTTTGGACTCTCCAAAAATGTTGCCACATAGTCGTGTCAGATTCTTCAAAAATGCACTATTTTTGGAGTATCCAACATTATCCCAATTCAAATTCATCAGATACCAGTTGACCTGTTATCAGCAATCTTTCAAGAATTCAAATTTGGTCTTCATTGAATCAGAAACTATCCTGTCAAGGTCAAGGAGTATCTGATTTTGTTGGTCTTTGGCATATAATTATCTGTTACTTTAGAAAAACCATAAGGATGTTGTAAGATGGACTAATTAAAAAGCAAAAGGATGAATAGTATGAGTTTCATCATATATCCATTTTAATATTTTCATGAGCTTACAATTATGATCTTTGCACAAATCTCTTGATTGATATCTCATTATCTATCTGCAGCTGCTTAAGGATTTCCCAAGAGATCTAGTCTCTCTCAAGAGGGCCCAAGTGCTATGTTTCTACATGGGTCGCGCTGATTTGTCTCTGAAACTTGTTGAACAGGTTCACACCATATTGACAGATGCCTTTTCTTCCTCTCCTAGGCAATATACAAAAACAAAAAATTATAAAGTAAATATATAAATAACTTGTATCAGACATTATATCAAGAGGTTTAATTTCATAATAGGTGTGACTAATAAATTCATTTTTAAAAAATATGAATTCAGGTTCCATTCATGCAATTCTTCGTAGTAAATTGTCTTGATTTTGGCCTACAGGTCCTACCAGTAAATAAACGCGAAAGTTATATTTATGGCATGCTTGCATTTCCCCTATTAGAGCTTGGTCGATATGCGGATGCAGAAGAATCTGCAAAGAAAGGCTTTGAAATTGATAGTGAAGATGCCTGGACACACCATGCCGTGAGTTACTCCTGTTGCAAATTACTCTTTCATTTCAGCTGCTACAAGCGCATTTGTGTTATTATATATGCTTGAATTTTCTGCACAAACCTTATCAACTATAAATATTGCTATGCCTCAATACCAAACTAGTTGGATTGGCTAAAAAATCCTCTAAATTTGTTCCATTAAATAGCATGCTATCCCTATATTTCCATACAAGTATCTAACCAAATTAGAAAGTGTTTTACTAAGGTTGCTAGCAACGCCAGTCCAAGCTTGTGAAAATCCTCCTCAGAAAAAACCTTGTCATTGTAACATCAACCGTTAAGCCTTTATCCCAACTACTGAAATATCCTTTGCACATCACAAATTTTTTATTGCTAGTTTAGTTATCATAATATTGCTGATTGTTAACAAAGGTCCCATTTTTATACTTCCAATTTTTATACTCATCGAATCGTGTTGTCAATCCAGCTAGCTAACCTTAAGTCAAAATAGTACCGTTAATCTTACTGAGCATTTAAGAGAAACTCTCCTATTGTTTTATATTAGGAGAAAAACAATATGCATGGACATACTTTTTATTGTGATGGAATAGTTGTCAATTTTAAGCAATGTAGTTTGTATCATTTTTCTGCCGGAGAACTGTATTTTATTCGTTCACTGATATTCTGGTGTACTACTTTTATGCTTATCTTATCAGAATCTCTTTGCAGCTCTGTCATGTTTATCAGTATGAGTGTCGTTTTAAAGAAGCAGTACAATTTATGGAGGAGTGCTCAAGAACATGGAGCTCTTTGTCATCTTTTATGTATGCACGGAATTTGATAAAAGCATTCCTAGTTCGGCTCTGAATGTAATATTTTTAAAAGCTAACCGTTAGGATATTGCAGGTATACACACAATTGGTGGCACGTTGCGCTTTGTTATATGGAAGGTCATTCTCCCATGGAAAAAGTAAGAGATGTTTATGATCAAAACATCTGGAAAGAGTTGGAAAGAATTGATGCCAGCCCAGCCGAAGTAAGTTAGTTGTTTGTTGTTAAAGAACTTCTTAGCTCTTTCAATATGCTGAGTTTTATATTTTCCTGGGCATGCAGGTGTATTTGAATGCTGTTGGTTTATTACTGCGGATATATGTACGAGGTGGGATTAGTGTATTTGGGGACCGTTTGAAGATCCTAGCTGATCGTCTGACAGATAAAGTGAGTTCAGGTGCAGAAGTGTGTTGATTTCTCTTTTTAGGTTGTAGGGAGTTCAGGTGCAGAAGCGTGTTGATTTCTCCTTTTACTTGTAGGGTAATTGCATGCATATGCACTTAAGTTGGGATATATAGGTCTTTCCTACTTTCGAAATGTGGAAAATCGGCCAACAAGCTGGTTCATTTAGCTAATCATCAAAGACTTCACTAAGAAATATCGAACAAATTTGATGTACTTGTGCTATTGTGAAAAGGAAATTGGTGATTTAAGTTATGTAACAACAGATTGCTTTTAAAATGCTACTCCTTAACCCTTTGCTCAATATAAAACTGATGAATAAAAACTTCAATCAGCTGAGAAAATGGATAAATGACGCGAATCAGATTTCACTCTTTCAGTATCATTTGCTTTTTCATGAATTATTTCCTGTCATATTAATGTTAATGATACTTTGGGTTGGAACTGGAAATCAAGTGCTCTGTGTCTTTGTGCTGTCACTGCTATTGATACTTTGGGTTGGAACTGGAAATCAAGTGTTCTGTGTCTTTGTGCTGTCACTGCTATATTAGGCTTTCTGGTATCTTGAATGGCACCTGGATGTATTGGTGTTATGGGCACTATCCTGTACTGGTGAAGTTTCTAAAGCAGAAGAGTTACTGGAGGGTTTAAAATCCAGGTGAGGACGGATTTAGCACTCTTTCCAATTTCATAAACCATTGTGTCCAACCACTTACTCTGAGAATTTTGTGCTTTTTCCTGCAGAATTTCTACCATGACCAAGAAAAAACGAGAATATATGCAGAGAGCTATGCTGGTTTGTCCCTTTTTCTATTTTCTATTTACTAACTTCTGCATAACTTCTGTGAGAAAATGTAGTCACACTTCACAGTTTCTTTCCTCTTTCAATAGCAAAGGATTCTTTTTTTAATAAAAGATTTTCTTGATGCGTTTTTCTATCTGTATGACTTAAGCTTTTAAGTTGACTAATTCTGTAAAAGTTTAGATCCAAAAGGATTCATCCTCCTCCAACTTTTTAGATGAGGATCATGGTTTTGGGGGGAGATGAAAACAGATTACTGTTTTAAACTTATTGATAAAACTATTGCTTAAGATTCTCCTGTCCATCACATCTTTGAAAACATTGATGCATCTAATAGTCATACACTTGATATTTGATAGATAAAAACTCTTCCTTTTTATTTTTAACTTTTAATTCCTTCCTTATATTTTATTTTAGCTTGCAGAGGCGCTATTTGAGTATGGCAAGGGTGAAAATGAACAGGCATTGGAATTGCTCGGACAGACATTTGATGCCATTGACTATAAGGTAGTTTGAACATGACAAGGGGTGCTTCTGTAATTTATTTAGCATTATTTCTCTTTATTTCATGAATAGTAAGAAAATTCTACTTTGTGCAGATTATTGGAGCGTCAGACGAACAGCTTGACGTTTTCAATGAAGTATGGATCACTATGTTGCTAAACACTGGCCAGGCTACAAAAGGTAGACCCTTTCCCTTCCAATATGAGCTTCTATTCCTGGGGGTTGAGGGTGGCTGGAGTGGGTTGTGATTTTTATTCCTGTAAAATGGAGTATGGCCTCTTTGATAACACCAACATACCCCGTGCAATCCCTTAGTGGGGGTCTGGGGAGGTAGGATCTACGCTGACCTTATCCTATCTTGTGGGGTAGGGATGTTGTTTCCGATAGACCCTCGAATCAAAAGAGGAGTAATCGAAGTAGGATTGCAAGAAAATGTATGGCCCTTTGATAAGGAAGGAAATTTGATCCTAGGATCTCTCTGCTACCCTCTAAACCTCACTCTTTTGGTATAAATTTATTCTTGTCTACTCTTAGAAGTTTAGTCACTTACTTGTTATAACCTGTAACTCTAGGAAGTAGAGTTGGTTGTGACTCTAAGTAGTTAGAGGTAGTTAGAGTTAGTTGGAGATTGCATATGAAGGGTCGAGATTGCATGAGAGTAAATAGATCTAACGACTCACATTCCCCACTAGGACAATAAATAGATGACAAGGGAAGAGAGTAGGGATAACAGAAATTTGGTAACTGATTTCCCTCCTTTTGCTCTACTCCTCTTCAGCTCATTCTCTTCCTCTTTTTCTGCTTCTTTCTTCTTCTTCTTCTTCCTCCATTTATCCTTCAGTCTTTTCTTCCAAGTCAGCTCAACAATGGTGAATTGTAACTAGTGTTTATGTTAATCAGTTGTAGCCCAATTGTACTCGATTATATTGATCAATAAAGAAGAGAATTGCCAATTATTCTGTTGTTGCTTTCCAGTTTTAGTTTTCTTTCGTTCAGTCACGTAGATCATTACATTACCCTAAAGTTGTGGTTTGGATCTCACAGCTATTCAGGCCATAGAGAAGCAGCTAAAGAAGAGGGAAGGAACCCCCTTTTTTTGGCGCCTACTGGTATGTGTTAGCTCTCTACTCCATGAATTTGGCTTCTTAGCTGAATAGTTTGCTCCGAAACAACTGTACTTTTTGTGGCCATATCTTAGATTTGCTCACTTCTTATCCAAGTAGTGTCAACTACCTCACATAAAACCTTGATCTTTTTTGACATGCCTCAACAAGACAAATTGACTATCAAAATGCAAATGTAACTTCTGCATTGCACCTTCCATGATGAATTACAGTTTAGTTTGACTTTAATATCTACAAATTATGCAGTAAATTTGAAGTGTTTAATGAAATAATATGAAGGAGAGAAATGGAAAAATGTATCAACAAACAGCATTCTTCATGTACATATGCAATTACATCTATCTGTATATTCCAACTATAAATATCTCCTATGCGTCAATGGTCCATATTTGATGTCTTGATAAGGTTTATGACAGCAAAAAAGTTTCATGCTACTACATTGTATCCTCTGTATCATCATCAGAAAAGTATCTACAAATACATACAAGGATGTTTTTGATTTCTGATGCCCCCAAATGAATCTCAAAAGTCATAAATCTTCTGTAAAATGTTATATGGATGATCAGAATATATAGAATCAAAAAATGAGGGACAAAAGTTGCATAAACTTAAAAGAAATAGGGACAAAAAGTATCATTTAGCAAATGATTCTGTTGAGTTTAAGGTTTCTTATCCCACTGCCAGGATCAGACTCATTTATATAAAAGAAAAAAAAAAGATTTTTGTGGGGTGGGGGGGATTGCAATTTTCCTTGGAGGACCTTTGTACTTAAACCCCACGTTGTGACAGTGAAAAGTCAGGCACAGACAACTACTTGCATTTTAAGGGGAGCAAAAATAGGACCTTAAACTTGACATTGTGGCGGTGAAAAGTCAGGCATAGACATCTACTTGCATTTTAAGGGGACCAAAAATAGGACATGAATGGAGACTTATTTGTACCTTCCCTCTCTAAAGCACATGCACGGTATAGAATGAGAACTATTGTATATTGAATGAGAAGCTTTTTCTGTTCTTTTACTAATTGATACATGCATCGGATTCTATTCAACCTACGGTTGGGAATTAGTGATTGGCTTTCTCTATAAAGATTTTGAATTTGTTCGTGTTGATCCAATTATTCTTTCTTTCACCTTTCCGGTCATTCTAGGTAAATCCTTGTTGATCTTCTTTACTCTTGCTCGATAAACCAACTTCAAGCCTTGATTTGTCCTTTGCGACAAAGAATTGGATTTTATTGTATTATTGTTGCAGGAAAAAGGTTATTCAATGTTAAGAAAGCAAGAAGCCATAGATGCAGGCAAAAAAGCTCAGGCATTGGAAACTGCGTACTCCAGTTAATCTTGGCATTGGATGATAACTATCCCAAATAAACATTCCTCTACCTCCTAACATTAGTGATTCTCACTTCTTGTGTTCCTCTTTCCCCTCTAGTAGAATATGTATTACTAAAATATAAAGTTTTCTCCGTGTTGTATTTTATAAGCAATGTCCCCCGAGCCAATTCTATCGTTGGTGGTTGGAGACTCTTGTAGGAGAACAAGACTAGAACTTTGAAATTTAAAATATTTTTTTTTTCATAACGATGGAGTTCAGATTAGATTGTTGATTGTTGCGTCTTCATATTAGATTGCTGTATCTCAACTATTTCACCGATTGCATGTTATCTTTTACGAGCACACGATGAACTATACAATCTTGAACTAATGTAACATTTTGATTTGGCAATGACATGGCACATGGTAATAACAGTTCTGATTCTGAGAGGACTACATCCAGGCCATCATGTTGGCTAATAATTTTTGTACTTTGTACTATCTAACGCACGAGGTGACCTTGCACTAGTTCTTGTACCCTTTTGCCCAAATTACTTGCTAAAAAGTCAAATTCATGCATGTGGATGTTTCCCAAGTGAATATTCAAAACTTAGATGGCTCCTATTTTTAGGTGAAAATGACATGAAAACAGTGTCACTAATGTAGTGACTAATTTTCGTAAGAAAAGAACACTTCAATAACATGGTAAGATATATATTGAAACCTTCTTAAAACTTATGAGTAAATTTTAACATTCTAAACTACGATTTAGATACTTTTAATTTTATTTTTGTGTGTTTTCAAGTGCTCATGGTATAAGTTAATCATCTAAAATATCTCTACCTTTCTAAATTATTTGTATTAGCCTTATAAGTAGTAAAACTTTAGGTTTGTTCCTGTTGAGGTTGGTAACCATCTAATAGAAACTTGAAAACATGCTCATCATCTTTTTCAAAATGTGTCCATCTGAACATTTCATTGTGTTCAAATGCTCAATTAGAACAAGTCAAAGTTTGATTGTTTAAATAAAATTTATTAACAAATTTAAGGAATGTCTATTTATTACCAAGTTACTTCTGCACTGTCAAAATGTCTCTATAGACTAATCCCCTCACTACTAGAATCAACACAGCATCTGATGAATGAACAGGATAATGTCCAAAAACAGTAGCCAAGAATACAAGTTCTGGTCTAAGCTCTGAGACTTGTGTAATAACAACTTCAATTATCATCACGGCCAAGTCAAGAAACAAAAAGTAAATTCACAAGGGGGTATGTAAGAAACAAGAAGTGAAAAAAGAGGGATATATTAATATTCCATTTTACCCATAATCAAACAAATGCTTCACCTGACACCTTTTCAGTCCAAAGTTCCACCCCCCCCCCCCCACAACCTCTATCCCACCACAGGTGCAATTCAAATTTACACTTTACTTTAGTCAATTAAGCTTTTTTCTCATGTAACTTGTGTGCAGCTGATTTTTCATATCAGATAATTGTAATTCACAATCAGACTATCAGCTACCTCCCAACAATACAATTTATCGTACACAATTCGATGCATCCAAGACTGACCAGAGCTAATCATTATAGATATCGATTAACTTTGTTTACCAAATCGGTGACTAATTAGTCAATTACACCTATCCCATCAGGAACCACCATGTTACTAGAATTTGATGTCCTCAAGATACTCCCACCACCACTTCCAACTCCCTTTGTCCTGCCCCTTATCCGCCTCAACTCTGCCACCACATCCCTTGAATCAGGCCGATCATCCTTATCGGCCGCTACACATCGGAAGGCCAGCTCCGCCACAGCGCCGACGCCTTCCGTTGCTTCTCCATTCACCACCAAAAAAGGGTCCACAACTTGCTCCAACAGCCCCATTTGAATTCTTGAAACTACCATATCAGCCAATGCCATTTCCCTCTTCTCCCTCTTTTGGTCCACAGCTTTCATACCTGTTATTAGTTCCAACAACACAACACCAAAGCTATATATATCACTCTTTTCGTTCAATCTAAAGGACTTGTGATAATCAGGATCTAGATAACCAGGAGTCCCCTGTGGACCTGTCCAAACTTCTCCAGTAGAATCACCAGAAGCCACTGATGTATCTGTGCATATTAAGAGTCTTGATAGCCCAAAGTCACCAACTTTTACCCTCATATCTTTTTCTAAAAAAATGTTGGTTGAAGTAATATCTCTATGAACTATAGGTGGCACAACAGAAAAATGCAAGTACTCAATTGCCATTGCTATTTGTAGTGCTATATCAACTCTTAAACTCCAAGTTAAGGAACCTTTTTTGTACAAATTCTTGCTACCATGAAGATGGTCTGCAAGAGTACCATTTGGAACATAGTCATAAACCAAAAGAAGCCCTCTTGGATCACTACAATAGCCATGAAGTTTGACTAGATTTGGATGGTTGATTGATGACAAAATCAAGATTTCATTGCAAAATGACTTTGTTGAAAAAGCTTTGGTCCCAGTAGGAGAATGCTTATGCAAATGCTTCACTGCAACAAGCCTACCATCATCAAGATTTCCCAAATACACAGAACCAAATCCTCCATCCCCAAGTTTCCTCTTGTTGTCAAAGTGATTTGTGGAGCTTTCAAGCTCTTCATAAGTAAAAACTGGTGGAAGCAAACTAGCTGAACGATGCCTAAGAAGGTAAATGATTGTAGGATCTTCTTCTGAACCTTCCCCTTTTTCTCTTGAACGAAAAATTAAAGATCCAACAGAGAAAACAACCAGAAAACACACAAATAGAAACGCCATTGACAACATAAATACACGATTAGCACTTTTTTGTCTAATCAAAGGAGGTGAGTACCTAACTTGTGATGATGGAAAACATAAAAATGGTTTCTTGGGGTGAGAAGAATTGAATCCACAAACACCACTGCTAGCTCTACAACTCCTACAGCTTGAAAAATACGAATCTTGTTCTTCATCCCACTCAACCTCAATGCCCATTTTCAAGAACTCATCAAGAAACCCAAGAACATCACTTTGGCATCTTTCGTCAGAGTCAGAATGGTGTCTCAGACCACATTCATGTAGTAGCTCATGTGGGTTCTTGATAAACTTACATTGCCATGGACAGTGACTACAATTTGGGAGATTTGATGGTGAACAAGGCCTAAGAGCAGAAAACCTTGAGCAAGATGAATCAGAGACTCTAAATGGTGAACCAGAAAGTGAAATGGATCTCTTAAGCAAAGAACAGTTCTTGAAATCAGCATATTCTGGTGAAGCAGGAGAAAGAAGAAGAGTTGAAGAAGTAGGCTCATAATGAAGCAAAGAGAATGAAAAGTTATTGATAGAAATAACAGCATGTGAATGTAAAGGTGAACACTGGATTTGAAAAGAAGGATGACCACAACCAGGAGCTGAAGAAAAGGGAAAAGGAGGAAAGGAAGTAAAAGGTGGACATGAAACTTCACCTTCAGATGGTTTTAAACAGCTATGAGCTCGAGCTGCCTTATGAATGAAAAACAACAGAAAGATAGAAAGAAGTGGTAAAAATGGCATGATTATGATGAACTCCTAACTAGTTACTGAAGTCATTCAAAAGCACAATAACAAAGAAAGATTGAATCTTTGGGCTGAGAAAGAAGAAGAGAAATCTTGAATATATGATTTTAGATTTGGGGTTGAGACTCTTTTAACTATTATGAATGCCTAGGATGTTGAGACTTCTGTTGAAGTAGAGAAGTGGGAGTAGGGAGTGTGAGGGATCTCGAGGATGAAAGAAAAGAGAGAAGTCACGTGAACACAATGGAGAAAAGACAAAAGGAAAAAAAGTGAATTAAGTAATGATGAATTCTTTGGTTATTTAGCGAATGGAGAAGATAAGGAGGTTGGATTTTTCCTTGAAGGAAATTTTGTTTGCTATTCTTTTTAGTGTAAATGGTCAATTTTCCCTTTTGAGTTTTAACTATTATAAATAAAAGGTAAGGATGTGTTACTAATAAATTTTGGTTTGATTTTTTTTTTAGCATTATGTATAGTAAAAGTTTTAATGTATTAAATTATTTTTTTAATTATTATAAATATGATAATTGCACTTTCTTTTTAATTTTATGTTTGGGATGGGGGGGATTGGGAGGTTTTTTATGTTAGGGGTGGATATAGATGTGATCAATTTAAAATGAAATTTGAACTTATTAAATATTTGATTGAATTTTTTTAGCTTATAAATTGAATATTGAATTTAGCACTAGAGATTTTGAATATTGAAAAAATCGAATTTTTTTACCATAGATCTTTGAGAAAATTTTGTGTGCAATTGTTTGAAAAAGAACAAAAACTGTGATTGTTTCTTACTATTTTTACTCAGATAATTTAATGTGGATCTGCTTTAGGAGGCTTTAATAGTGAAAGAGGTTAGCTTGTAAACAATGAAAATCTTCTTTCCTCCACTCTAACTCAAAATATTTAAACTCAATTTCCACTCTCATACTAGTCTAAATTTATGAAACAAAGTATATATCGAGAAGTAAAACTTACCATTATTAATGAAACTTATACTATTTGAGAAAAATCACAGTGTTTCTCAAATTAATAGTATTGTTCTAAAATATTTATGATTTGTGACACTTAGCGTGACATAAATTTACAGAAGAATAACACTCTTTTACCCAAAGAAAAACACCAAATGGGGTTTTCTAATGGATCCAGAAATAGGATGCACAAATTGCTTTCAAGTTAGGTTTTAATTCTTGCACCTTAGGGGAAAATGAAATAGTGTGACCAGAAATCTTTTTCCAGAGAAGAAGACCAGCTTTTTTCTAAAATCTCCACGCTCAAGCCCATGCCCATGCACACCCACTAATATGAGCCACTAGAATATTAACACCCCAGAGAATCTCTCACCCACTTTGATCCCACTCGACCTACCAGATACTACTCCTACCCCCAAAAATATCCTTCAATGAGATTTTGAGAGGTTCCTATTACAATCTTTCGACCTCCTACAACCCCATCTTTCTCTAGCCCAGCCTTGAGGAAGATGGGATCCAAGATACTTCCAATGACTCCATCTCTCTCTCAATCGAAGATAAATCCGACTTTCTAAGTCCTGGAAAAACTCCTTAATCATTAAGGTATTTTGGGCAAAAATTAAACCACCAATGCCTACAAAGGAAACTCATCGAGTTATGAAAACCATCAAAAGACCTAACTCTAATAGATCTAGGCCACGACTACTACATAATTCACTTCAGAGAGGAATCAAACAAGTCAAAGGCTCTGCAAGGTGGACCTTGGTTCATTGCTGGAAACTATCTCTCAATAAAAAATTGGGAACCCAACTTTATTCCTAGTGTGGACACGGTTATTTTATCATAAATTAATTCATGAAAAGGTAGGGAGGAAACTAGGAGTGCTCTTAAAAATTGACGCATTCACCTCAGGCACAAATAAAGGCTGATATACGCAATTGTGTATGCAAATGAACATGTATATATCGGTCAAAATCAATATCTGAATCGGCCAACACCGGCAAGTGATCCACTACGAAGGCGAAGGTTTTCTTTATACAGCTTGTGGCAGACTAAGGCATGCTAAAGGGCGACGTCTTTTCAAACAACTCCGACCCACATACGCTATAAAACTACCACAAAAATCAAACCTAAAACTAGGAGAAATGGACAACCATCCAATTCAAAGAAAAATAGTGATCAATAGGACGGAGACCCAACGCAGCAACGGGTAAGAAAACTTCAATGCCAAGAAATATTCAAGTAAAGGTCCTTGATGTAGAAATAAGTACGTTCCTAAACCCTCAATTCCATTGTATAAAGCCTAATCAATCGAGCCTTGGAGGCAACACCGATGATATCGATGCCACCTCAGAACCCACAAACCCAACGAGGAAAGGTAAAAAGGTAGTGGGCTTAAAATAAACAAATTGCCTAGGACCAAATAAACTTGGATCCATCTTCCACTAGTTACACACACTAAAGATGCTCTCCAACTCAGAGATCACATGTAGCTTCCCTCTCTCTCCTAAACAGTTCCTCAAGAAACTAACTGGTTCTCTTACCATTCCTCTAGAATGGATAAGTCAATGACGGCTCTACCAAATCCACTGGAGTATCTTTAGGTGATGGATTTGACGATTAATATCAAATCCATTATCCCCTCAATAAGTCCAACTATCTCTTCTTTAAATATTTCTAGCTCTATCGTCCCAGAGGACTCCAAGACTCACCATGACCTTGAGAGACTTAACTCAGCTCCTAAGGCCTTTAACTCTCAACATGGAAAACCAGGAATAGGAGATTCCAAAACAGCAAGCATTGATCCTAACTACTACCCCATTACCAGAACTCCACCAGCCCACCTCTTGGCTAGAAATAAAATTACTTAATCAAGCACCGTCGCTCTCCCTTTCAGTGGAAGGGAAGCTGGTCAAAGTCTTGATACATGACCTGACCTACTTATTTCAAGTGGTTACATAAGGTCTAAATCAGGGTCTCCTAAATTTAGGCACCAATGAGTGGGTCACTCTTCAAATGAATGTTTTAAGCCAAATTCCACAAGAAGATATAAACTCTTAATTGATCAACACCATGAATGGCCCAAAATGAACTCCTACATCCCATTCTTCCTAAAGTCCAACCCAGAACTCCTGGAGATTGGACCAAATTTTTTGAGTCTAGGTGGAGACAGTTATCCTTCCAATAAGTGATTCCACCTCCAGATGGCCCCCACCCAATATCCAAGCACTCACAAACCTGGAAAATTAGAGAGATGCAACTCCAAAGCTCTTAAAAGAAATCAACAAGGAAATGGAACAAGTCTTGGCCAACCTCTGTGTCCCAACAATAAAAAATTTCACCCTAAAGAGACCTCTAGCACTAAAGTTTTCAAAACTAATTCAAGATTTAAATATCATATTGTTGCCTCTAAACCTTATCAAGTTTGAGGCAGAATTGAAAATCCAAAACTTAGCCAACCCAAGCTAACTTGCAACTAATATGACTCTATCCAAGAATAAGAAAGCGATGGATTTACCTGGAACTTCCAACTATAACAGGAAGGGCAAAAAGGTGATGCAAAAACCCTTGTACAACCCCAAACCTATGATAAAAAAAACATCATCATATGAAATGTTAGGAGGGATAATAAAGCTAAATTAAGTGGCATTGTAAGTCTGTAGTAGGTATACACAAGATAATCCTCTTTGCTCTGCTTGAAACTAGGATGAACAGTCATAATGAGCTCAATGAGGAGCTGAGGTTTACTAACCAGTTGTGATCTCCTGGTCTTGGGTCTTCTAGGGGTATAGTAGTTAGGTGGCATAGCCCTACACTGGATATCAGGTACATCATCATCACCCCTCGATCCATTAATGTGGATGTCATGGTTAATGTTCATCCCTCTAATTGGTTCTTTTTTATTGTTTATTTTAGTACCTTTTTAAATAATAAACTGATGCTCTGGGATCGTGACGCCACGAAGTCACCCCCTAGGTGGGACCGATATCCTTAGTTGCTAAGTCACCTCAGTAACCTTAGATGAACCACTTGGCCCATGCATGGTTTTAGCATTCTATCTTAGCGGAACTAATGTCACACAATAAAAAGCATAAGGTAATAATGGACCTCACATTAAAGAAGAGATAATTTGAATAAATATGAAAACTCAATATGTAAGTCTTACACCATTTATGTATGAAGCTACCAACAAGCGGAATACTGAAAAAATATAAGCTAGGACAATTCCCCAAGCTGGATAAAAATGAATAATAGTAACTCCCCTAGCTTTCCAAAACTAAATAATAGTAAATACTATCTCCAATGTATGAGCCCTAAGAAAAATACGAGAGAATACTCCATCTTGTTCTCGAATCAAGTGGTAACTTACCACTTTACTTCAATCTGCTAAGAATATAAGTCCAAGTCAATCGCAAGCGCCCGAAAGGTTAGCTAAACCTACATGTGTGAAATACATGTCACGCAAGAAATTATGTGATCAGTTTATTTGAATACACTGAGCATGAAAGAGATTAGTGAAATAGACTATATCCTCAGTAAAGAAACTAGCCATGCAATGCATGAACACATAACTCATACCTCTACTGCCACCTACTAACTCAAATAAGTAAGATATATGCAGCAAGACTCCATATTTTCTAACTCTTCTGACCTGATTGACAAAGAACTGTCCACACTGACCACTGACCAAATAATTGACCTGGGAGGTTTTATAACCGACTTACCTCGTGCGCTATGCTAAGAGGTCCAGCATATGTCCCTGTGTGGGTGAGGTACCAAACCTGCAAAAGTAAGGGCCATGTCCAACTCCTAGTAGATCCACTAAGCCTGATCTATAAACGCTACCTTGAGCCATGAGCTTACTTATGTTTGGAGACACAAGGTATGGGATAAGGACTAGATAACCTAAATCTGCTCGATGCTAATACTACTCCTAAAATTGACTATGAACTAAACATATACTGATACTATCTGTTTTGACCACTTAGGGTGAACTCATAATTGACTTTCTCTGCCATATCACTATCTCATTATCATGTTTTAACTTTATTTTAGTTAACTGATTCAGGAACTAGACTGACCCTAAAACCAAGTATTAAAAAAAAGGAGAAGAGAACTTCGTATTTTGGTAACTCTCTAGGAGTCATCTTCAAGTATCCATAAACTGGTCATGACCATGAACTATGACTCTAACTTTACATCTGACATAGGATGAACCTTGAACTCATATAAAAAGGGAACTCTCCCCAATCTGACACGACAAAAAAATAGACTCCACATAAGGGACTTGAATTCATAACCTGGACCAAGATAACAAATTACACAATTCTAGCATAAATAGATATTTATTTGCATGATAAGATCAGGAGTATATAAAATACATGACTTAAAACATAAACACAATTTATGGATTCACCCAAAAATCTCTAGCTCACGACCATGAATTAAAATATTGGGTAGTTGGGAAAAAGATTTGGAAGTAAAACTTTTTGAAGTTTCACATACTTGAATTGGAGAAAATATATAGAAAAAATCTTGAGGAGAAATACTGCATAAGAATCCCTTATTAAAAACCCTATTTTGAGTTCTTGAGAGAAAAACCTTGGGAGAATATACTCTTGATCTTTTGTTGTGAATAATGAATAAAGAAATAGGGTTTTGATATTTATATCTATCCTAAAAATGGATAAAATGACAAGGGTTCGAAGATTTAATGAATGGGAAAAGTCTAAAAAGTCTCTGTGAGAACAGGATTGAAACAAGAACCGTAGGTTGTCCCATCAAATCGGGCCCAAGACATAAAGTCTCTGTCTCATTATACGATTGTTGTCATGGTCTGTCAAACAGTTCTATTATTTATAGATGACCCATTTAACCTTCCAAAACATGGTTAAAATTCAGGAAATTGGGTCAAGAATATAGGTCCTTTTACGGACCGTGGAATCCTTTTACGATTCATAGAGACTCGCAAAAATTTGGTAGTACCTCTAACACACTTTGTTTATCCCACACAACCTCTAGAACACGTTTCAAGGTGTTATAATATCTTCCCTTAGTGATTATTCGTCCTTGAATGAAGATTTCATCCACAAGACAAGGAAAAGGGGCTAGGAAATTGACAAGATGACTACAAAGCTTACATATGACCTCATATCAACCAACAAAACATAGTTTAACCACTGATTCAGCTAAAAAACATGCATGCTACTTCAATTGACCATGACTACTATGAACTCATCAAATAAACCACAAGTACTCACATATAGACTCATGCGATGCTACAGCTATATGCTACATGCTACATGCTACATGCTACATGCTCATGAACAAGCAAGGGAAAAGTTGAATAGAGAGGCTATTACCTCAGACTAAAGTGGAACTAAAAGGAAACAAGTGTGTATATCTACTTATCATATCTTTCTTTGCCTCCCAAATAGCTCCCTCAACTGACTGGTTCCTCCATAGGACCTTATTTGGCGCTATCTCTTTATTCCTCAACTTATGAACCTGTCTGTCTAAGATTTGAATAGAAATCTTCTCATAAATCAAACTATCCTCAATGTTAACACTGTCAACTAGCACTATCGAATATGGATCACTTAGACATTTTCTGAGCAAATATACATGGAAAACATTGTGAATTGTTGCTGACTCTGACAGAAGATCTAACCATAGACTACATTGCCTACCCTCCTCAAAATCTGATATTGTCTAATATTCTTTGGACTCAACTTGCCTTTCTTTTCAAATCTCATAACTCCCTTCATAGGTGATAATTTCAAGAATACCCAATCACCCACCTCAAACTCTAACTCTCTTCTCCTCGTATCTTCATAGGATTTCTTCCTTCTTTGAGCTACCCTCGGCCTCTCACGAATAATATGAACTTTCTCCATAGCCTTCTGAATAAGCTCTAGACCAATTATAGCTACCTCACCGGCCGCGAACCTACCAATAGGAAACCTACATCTCTTCCCATACAAGCCCTCAAACAATGCCATCTGGATGCTAGAATGATAGTTATTGTTGTATGCAAACTCAATCAAAGGCAAGTGTTCATTTTAATTGCCCTTGAAGTCGATTGTGCATGCCCTCAGCATATCCTATAGTGTTTGAATGTTCCTCTCCTCCTGGCCTTCTACCTGCAGATGGAATGCACAAAACCCGCCTAAACTATAATGGTATTTACTATAACACACTCCAACTTTGCAGGGATCCTATGACCCCCTAGAATTATTTTTATATGAATTATTATGGCCTTTATTTACTTACCTGAATCGTAAAATAAACATATGTATAACCAACAACTTCAAAATAATAGATTGAAAGTGAAAACATGAAAATTAAAATAATTTATGTGATTTAGGTTGCATTTTGTTTTTATTAAGATTAAGACGTTTGAATATGAATGCACTTTTGAATGATAAGATATTGTCTTTAGATCTGAACACTAAATGATTAAGTCTATTTATTTTTCAAC
>JBDJHY010000094.1:2008658-2025498 GCA_039654485.1 Withania somnifera
AGGTTTTATAATTTACATGTCCCAAATGAGAATGTCATAAATAATTTGACTCAAGCAAGTAAGAAGAAGCTGAAACTTTATTCATATCAATGGAGATTACATTGAGTTTGAAAAGGTTCTCAGCTTGTTAACCTTTTTGTTCATACACTTTATTTTTACTAACTACAAATTTATCAAAAACAAAGACATTTGAATCCATTCTTAGTGAGAAGTGAAGTTGAGACCAAGTTGTTACGCAATTTCGAAATATGAAGGAAATTATTTAGAGCTATCACCTTGCCAGATGTCATCTTTAAACAGATCTTGATCATTCCTTCAATTTTTTCAAAGCAGAATTAGCTACGAAAATGGTCTCATCGGGTCCAATAGGAGTGTATGATGTAAATAGTTTCTTATTAGAACAAACATGACATTTAGCTCCAGAATTTATAAATCAATCCTTGGATATCCAACCAAATTGCACTCTGAAAGCATGGCATAAAGGTTATCAATATCATCAAATGCTTCAGCCATGTTTGCTTGAACATTTTTCTTGTTCTTCTTTGGGATCCGACAATCTTTCGTCTTGTGGTCAGCCTTGCCACAATTATGGCAATTGCCTTGAGCTTTTTCTTCTTTGTTTTGCTCCTTATTTTGACTAGAAGATTTCTTACTCTTCTTGTCTTTTGACAGAGCCTCTTCAATAAGATTTGTATCAGATACTGCAGCGTTTTCTTTAGGCCTTTTTTCTACAACCTTGTTGTCTTCTTCCATTCTCAATCGGTCAATCAAGTCTTCAAGAGTCATTTAATTCCTCTTGTGCTTGAAGTAGTTTTTAAAGTCTTTTCATGAAGGAGGTAGCTTTTCAACAAAAGTTGATACTTAAAATGCTTCATTTATGGACATTCCTTCAAAATAAGGTTCCAGTTAGCAAGATATTCCATATTCATAATAATGGACATATTGAAACTTTTCATACCTTCCGCAAGGAGGTCGTGCACTATAACTTGTAGTTATTGAATTTGTAACATGACAGTCATATTGTCAATCATTTTAAATTCCAAGAACCTTGCAGCAACAAACTTCTTTAATCCTAACATCTTCAGTTTTGTACTTCTTCTCAAGAGTCACACAACTCTTTCGAAGTCTTACACATGCTGAATATGATATACAAGTCATCCTCTTATCCATTGAGTATGTACTTTTTTTGCATAGAAAATTTGGGTGTTTTCATGTTTCAACAACTACAAACTTTTCTTTATCAGGAGTTCTTTCCAATAAGACAGGAACATAGTAACTGATAAATCATTGGAGAATTAGAGTGGTGAGATAGAAGAACATTTTTTGCTGCCACTTTTTAAAGTCTATTCCCATAAATTTTTCGGAATTTTCCTCCGTAGCTATGGTTGGTGTGGCCATTGTACGGCTTGTTGATCCAATAGGTGTTGATGTTTGACCAACACCATCCACCACAGAATCATTAGTTCTTTCTGTTTCAATAGCTTGACTGCAAAATGACAAATAATTTAATTTAGCAACTCAGTGAAGATTTTATATTCTTTGAACGAAATACCAACTCAGCGAAGTTTTATATTCTTCAAACAGTCAGAGTAGAAAATCAAAAGATTTTAATCTCCAGATGATCAACAAACAACAACACAATCAAATTGTTTCTCAAGTTATAGATGAAATTTCTATATTCTTTCAATCATAATCGGAATAAGCTAGAATATTCTAATGAAGTTTTTATACTCTTATAATCAGAATATAAGTTCAAACAGAGTAGAAAACCACGAAAGTCTTAATTCCAGAAACTAAATACAGATTAAACAAGAATAGTAATCTCCTTAAGATTGTTATTTTTGGGATTAATAAAATTTGTATTTACATATGAAGAACAACATGCAAAACTTCAAATTTAACTAAAGAAAGAGATCAAGTGAGAAATTATCAAGACCACTCAATACATCCTTAAGGAAATTATTATGGTCGCATATGAACCATATGCGGTCCAAATTCAAAGCCAAAGTTGAAGCCTAGTTGAGCAAGCAAACAAAGACGGGAGGCTCATCTTCTTCTTAGCTCATCAATAATATGAAGATAACAAACTCAATATAAACACCAAGAAGTTCCTTTCTTCCACCAATGAGGGAGAAATGAACTTCCATAAAGTAAAACTCACTTTACTTGAAATTTTCATTTTTCCTCCAAATTTTGTTCCCACTATTTTTTATTCACTTTCCTTTTATACATTCCATATTGAATATATATAAAACCCAACAAATTTAATCTTCAAACTGTTGGTACATGACATTATAAAATGAAGAAAAATCTATCAAATGCCATATTAATCGAAGTAATGCAATATAATATTTTAATACATTATAAAACAACATATAATAATCGTCTAATTATGATACGACATATAATAATCATCTAGAAAACAATTAAAGTGATCATATATCCATATCAATATTCTTAATTAAAGTGAGTATTACGTAAAACATTCTTTCTCCGTTTTTCTTTATTTATTTCTTACTATGACTTTGCCCCATCCTTTTCAAAGGCGTGAATGATAATTACTCCAATCTTTTGCCCTTCTATACCATGATTCAGACAACATTAGCCACTAATTGAAAATTTTATTCGTTCTTTCAATATTCAAAGGTCTGCATCTTTACTATCTCCTATTTTAATCTAATCTTATTCCATGACTTCTTCTTTTCATATATTCCATCATTTCCCACCCCTTTGAGGAGCTCAAGCATTAAACATGATCTTTAATTTCATTAGTTTTAATTTTATATAATGGTGATGATAATAACAATAACATATTTCGTATGATTTTGTATTTACGGTTTGAAGATGATGAGGGGTATCTATTAGACCTTATTACTATCTTATGAAAAAAAAAATTATATAATGAAGTGTAAAATTATATATTGTCGAAATGAAATCACTTAATCTAGAAAAACAGTTCAAATATGCCATCGAACGTTAAAAAAGGCCCACTTATACCATTCGTTAAAAATCAGGCTCATCTGTGTTACCTCGTTCAACAAAGTGTCAATTTGTGCTATTATTTTTTCATGAAAAACATTTTGATTTTAGCACACCACATGATAGGGCCACGTAAAAAAATTAAATTAACCAAATACAAAACCTATCTAAATTTTAAACATCCCCTTTAACCACAACCAGCCATTGTCTTCTTCACTTCTGTGACGAGAAGCTTATATCTATGATGAATCGGAGCAATGAACGACGACGCAACATAGCCTCTTCCCTCTTCATATTTATATGATATAAAGGTGCGTGAATTGGTAAATAAGAAAAAGGATAGTAATTTTTGAATGAAACACATCGATACAAGGATCTTATGGAAAGTCATACCCTGTACGTCTTTTATGTACATTGGATTTTCAAACAAAATTTGTTTTTTATTATTAGTACCGTTTTCTAAAATAAATAACACCACAAATAGCTTGCTTGGTCAAAATTTAAGATTTTGCTTATTTTGACAAGTAATTTTTGATAAAAATATTTTTAGAAAAAGTACCTTTAGAGAGCGAGCCATTTGGTTTGACTAATTAATTTGAAAATTATTTTTATCAATAAAATATGATAGCATTAATCTGTATTTGGCGAAGATTCTGAAATTACTTACGGAAAACAAAAAAACTATATATTTATTTTTTCTTCTAAAAGTTTGATCAAACATCTTAACTTTCTAAAGAAAAATAGGAAAAAAGGGAAAATGTACAGCTCATCTGCTACTAAGAGTGGAACACTTCTCATTTAAAAATGGTGCATATACACATCCTCATGGTCTAATAAATAGTGAATGCTTACCATTTTCCTTAATATATCTTTTTTTTTTAATCCTAAAATTAATTTTTTTAATTTCAAAATTTCACATAACTCAAACCCCACTCCACTAATATAAACTCAACCCCCCTTTTATTTAGCCCTGGCCCAAACTTATAATATGATTGATAGTATAAAAGGAATTGAATTTTTTTTTTTCATTTGGGCCGAGTTTAAGTCGGATATATATGGAGGGATAAAAAACTAGTTGCGGTAACTTTTTAAAGCCAGTTGATATTTTCAAATTAAGAAATCAGTTTTATTTTTTCTAATTTAGTAAATATAAATCCGTTAACATAAAGAAGTAACTATGCATCATTTGTAAAATGACAAAGGTACATGCATCACTTTTTTAATAGAAGATATTCACTCTAAGTCGAAAAATTAAGGAATATATTTACCCATTTTTCTTTTTAACTAAAAAGACAAATAACCTTCCAGTTCCCAAAAACTTTGATCAAACTGACTATAAGTAAATGACTCAAAATATTATTGTAATTTGATTTAGGTTTGACTATTCAAGCAACCAAATAAATATTAAACTAAAGAAAGAAGAGTCAACTATATAATAGATTATTCAACCCACGAGTAATACACCAAACAATAGCAAAATGGGTTTTAATTATAAATTGATCAAATCAATATTTAAGTAATTTTTAGCTATTAAAAGTGCTGCATATTTTAAAACGATTATAAAAAAATTAAAATTGACTTATAAAAAACTAAAAAATTAAAAATAGGTTACCCCTTACTTCTCATTTTTTAACTTAAAAGTTGTTGAAGTTTAACTTTTGAAAGAATTATTTTTTATAAGTTACTTTCTTTAAATAAAGTCAAACCAGCCCTTAATAACCTTGCTTTATCAATTTAGCAAGAATAATATACAAGAATCATCCAACAACAAAAGCTATCTTTTCCCCCTTAAAAGTGACATCACTAGGATTATTTTGTACCCCTATAAATATTAGATATCCCTTTGCTAAGAAGTATTAACTAAGTTTAGTACTAATGGAGCTATTCTATGATGCCAAGGCAGTAAGATTTAGAAGTCATTTAAACAAATACTTAGTAGCAGATGATGATCAAAGAACTATTAGGCAAAGCAGAAATGGCTTATCAAGAAAAGCAAGGTGGTTGGTAGAATTTGCTGACCCTGAAAACACCAACCTTATACGGCTGAGAAGTAGCTCCGGCATGTACCTCACGGCTTCTGATGAGCCGTTCCTTTTGAACCTCACAGGTGTCGTGACTTATAGTATTTCTTGTATAGTTTTTAAATATTTAAATTTAAATTTTAGAATGTTGAGTTGATCATCTAATTCAATTTGTGATTCGAAGACTTGTCCAATTAGTTTTTGAGAATAGTAGCTATCATCTATATGAATTTTTTTGTTTTCGTTGTGCCTTATCGCTAGATAAATATTTAAAAATGCTTGAAATCCAAAATAGTTGAGAAAATTCAAAATTCATAAAATTAAAATCCTAAATCAGTCTTTAATATTATGTTTCATTATTGGCAGGAGAAAAGAAGGTTCTTCAAACATCAGTAGAAAATATGGAGGATGTGAGAGTTGTGTGGGAACCATTAAGGTATGGATTTCAAGTGAAGTTAAGAGGTTATGGAGGGAAATTTTTAAGTGCAAGTGGAGGAACACTAAGATGGAGCAATAGAGTGACTCATGATAGTCCTTATAGTGCTACTACACATAAATGGATTTTGTGGAATGTTGAACCTGTCGATGTGCCGGAAGATGAACCATTGACGGATTATTTGACAATGGTTTC
Organism: Withania somnifera; assembly: GCA_039654485.1. Taxonomy (NCBI): domain Eukaryota; kingdom Viridiplantae; phylum Streptophyta; class Magnoliopsida; order Solanales; family Solanaceae; genus Withania; species Withania somnifera. The sequence goes on from JBDJHY010000094.1 coordinate 2,014,290, forward strand.
CAATTTTTCGTCGGTTTCAGACGAACTTTCTACCTTGGATTTGGGTTCTCCCATGTCTATGCATTCAAGTCTCTCTTTCTCACCCAAGGTAATATTATATTCTTTCTTAATTACGTCGATTTAATGACACTACAATACCATCTATGCTCTCATCAACTTCACTCCACTCATGCTGACTAAAACCTGCAAGGTATGTATTTAGTCTTATTTCTACTTATTGGAAAACCCTTGCACGCTCTTTAACTTGTTTCTCCATAGTTCAAATTTTTGGTTGATTTTCTAACTAGTTTCGTTAATTAACGCAATACCATTAGCAGATAACAAACCCAGAGACCTCCTCTTGTATTATATTCATTAATTTGATCATAGCCCCGATAAATAAGTAGGCACTCAATGTCAATTTCAAATGTAAACACACTATTATGATAAATTATCCTATCCATGTTTTCGCTAGTGACAGACTCCTTCATACATATCCTTTATCACATTTATATATTCAAAACAAATTCTGCTCTTCTTCAATACTGACCAAATGACTTGGTGTGACACTATCATATGTTTTCTTTAGATTAATAAACACCATATGTATGTCTTTCTTTTTCGCAATAGATTTTCACTCTTCTTCTCACTTAGAATATAGCTTCCACGGTAAATTTACTGGGCATAAATCCAAATTGGTTCTTCAATTTTGTGTCCTGTTAAAATAAGTTCACATAAGTTAAAACACAGAAATGTGATAATGTTATAAAGACATGGGAGTAATTTGACCAATTTTTTCCTCTCCTCTATAATAATGTAGTAATTTGTTTTTGACAGAGTCCTCTAACTAGAAGACCAGCAATGGAGCTTTTCCGAAAAGCAAAAGTTGTTCGCCTACTGAGTCGCCATTACAAGTACTTAATAGCTTTGGAAGACGGAGAATCCATTACCCAAGATCGTAACGGCGATTCACAAAATGCAAAATGGACCGTTGAATTTGTCGAGAAAACCGACAATGTTATTCGGCTAAAAAGCTGTTACGGCAAATACCTCACAGCATCAAATCAGTCTTCTCTTCTTGGTATTGTTAGCCTTTGCTCTGAATTTTCTATCTGTCACAATTGTATTTTAAAAAGCTCTTTTTTTTGTTGGGAAACTACTCCTCTATATCTATCATTTTCTTGAAAGAGAAGTAGATTTTTTCTTCTGATAAGGCAATACAATAGCATCCACAATATAGTTTTAGTTTTTTCTTAAAAAGAAAAAAAACTAGTTTTCGAATATGTATGTCACTTGACCAAACCATATTAAAGATTTAGTATACTTTCCTTTATGCTTGATTTATGGTCGTTGAATTATTAGTTTTAGCACAATGCCCTATTATTTCAATCCCAACAGGTATGACTGGTCAGAAAGTCCTGCAGACTCTATCTAATCGACTTGATTCTTCAATCGAATGGGAGCCCATAAGAGAAGGGAATCAAGTGAAGCTTAGAACTCGATATGGTCAATTTTTGAGGGGTAATGGTGGCATTCTTCCATGGAAAAACACTGTGACTCATGATATTCCTTATCAGACGGCTACACAAGATTGGGTGCTTTGGGATGTTCATGTTGTTGAAAGGTTGGGTGATTCATCTCTTGTTCCTAAGAGGCCATCACCATTGGGTCTTCCTTCAGATTCATGTGCCTCTGAATCTACATCTTCCTCTGTTGTTTCCTCAGAATCTTCAAGATTTTCTAGACAAGAGGTACTAAAATTTCCAGCTTTACTTAGATTGTGAATTCTTGAGCAGCAAAATTAACTCTTTTTTTTAAAAACGTATTGGATTGTCACTCATCTGTTAACTTGACCAATGGGTTGAAGTCGTAATTTTGGTCAAAATGCAATTTATAGTCAAACTTACAAAATCAGTTTTAGATTGGAGATTATATAAGTTTGAATAAGTTTTAGAAAGACATTGTTAAGAGTTCTGGATAAGCTATTTGTTTTGACAATTTCTACTTATGAGCTAACATATACAGTTGAGTTAGACCAATTAGTGTCGAACCCATGTTATTCTGTGAGCCCATATTATGTTGTCTACGTTTTAGTTGGCTTGGCAAGTCTGGAGGACTGTTAATTTTCCCACAGTATTGTGCCTCCTTATATGATCTTTGAAAATCACCTTGTGGGCTTGAATATCTTCACAAATATTAGCTCTGACTTTTTTTTTTTTTAAAGGAACAATTTAAAAAAAGAATAGGTTGAACGGGATTGGGTTTGACCTCATTTAACCCACTCTTTTCCTAGGAAAATATTGGACCACTCATGTCTTATTCTGAGTGGACCTCTAATCCAACAAAATTATAGACTGGTTGGATCATCACCCAATTATTGTTTGATCCGTTCTATTTTGACTTGCTCAGATTTGATCTGCGCCGCGTTTTGTCACCTCTAGTGATTTTGTTATGGTACTCAATTTTGTCCCTTTTTTTTTGGCAGTCAGGTGATTCTTTTGCTAAGTTGGGAGATGGGAGGTTTATATTTTACTATATTGCTGATGAATTTGGAGAAATTGATGAGAAAATGGAGGAACTTTGCATAACCTTTGACGGAAATACTGTTGAGGAGTTAACTAAGACATTGGAGGATGCAACAGGGCTCGAAGAAATTATTGTGTGTACCAAGAGTCCTTTGAATGGGAAGCTTTATCCTCTCAGTTTGCAATTTCCACCCAACAATACAACCATGAACGTTATTGTATTGCCATCTTCATCTAAAGGTGAGATTTTTACTTGCCTTTTTGTGCAAGTTTTGAAACTGTTAGGTTCATGACTTGTTTGAGCATTTTGGTTCCAAAGGGACTAGAATGAACATTGCCATTAAAATTGCATCAGCTTGCTTTATACAGAGTTTGTGTAAGATTCTATGTCCTTGTTTTGAGTATAAACCATAGACGATCATGATCAAAATCAAATGCAACTAAAAGGTGCCAAATCAATAGGATAACCTTGGAGCTTATGCTGCTCAGACTATTCAAAAATATTGCCGCACACGTGTCGAATACTTAAAATGCACTATTGTTGGAGTATTCGACACGCATTCGTTGATATAATTCAAGAGTGCGAGCAACATAGGACTGAAAATGGAGCTACAGTTGTCTTCATATGAGCTATAGGTTACGAGTTTGAGCCATAGAACCAAACCAGTAGTGCTTGTATTAGCGTAGCCTGTCTAATTACCCCTTGGTGTACAACCCTTCTCCAAATCATACATGAACGCCGGATGCTTTGTACATCGAACTGCTTTTTTTAGTATCTTTTAATTCCAAAGGTGTTAACATTCTGGTGAAGATACTTATGGACAATTTAAATATTATTTATCACTTATAAGTTGTAAGTGGAAGGAGAGACTTGGAGTAACTGGTAAAGTTGTTGCCATGTGACCTAGAGGTCACGGATTCGAACCCTGGAAATAGCCTCTGACAGAAATGCAAGATAAGGCAGAAATGCACGGTAAGGCTGCGTACAATAGACCCTTGTGGTCGGGCCCTTCCCCAGACCCCACGCATAGCGGGAGCTTAGTGCACCGGCTGCCTTTTTTTTTTAATTATAAGCAGTAAGCGAACAAAAGAAAATTATCACTTTTAGGTTAATGTATAGCACATCATATTCTACCCCAAAGGATAAACAAAGTGGATTATATTTAGGTTTTTACGTAGTTGTCACAATATTTATTAACTTGTAGCATTTTTTTTTCCTCAAGCTATTACTCCAGATTCTCTTTCAGACCATATGTCCAGCATTCCTATGTTGAATGGTTCAAATTTCAGTGAATGGAAGAAGCATTTACAGATGACTTTAGGATGTTTGGATTTAGATTTGTGTTTCAGAATTGATGAACCTTTGAAACAATGCGCCAACTACGCTACTTGGGAACACTCCAACAGCTTAAGCCTCATGATCATGAAGAGTAAGATTGCCAAGAGCATCGACAGATCAATACCAGATTCTACTCGAGCAAGAGAGTTCTTGGCATCTGTTGAGCAACAATTCAAGGCTTCCGATAAGCCATCAATAGGTACGCTCATGGAAATATTTACTACTAAGAAATATAATGGGACTAGTGGTGTGCGCGAGCACATTATGGAAATGGCTGATGTGGCAGAGCAACTTAAATCTATGGATATGATCATTTCTGAATCCTTTTTGGTGCAATTCGTTCTCAATTCTCTTCCTTCTCAATTTGGTCCATTTAAAATTAGCTATAACACAAACAAGGAGAAATGGACCATGGATGAACTCATTGTAATGTGTGTTCAAGAGGAGGAACGGTTAAAGAGAGAAGGATCGCAATTGGTTCACTTCGTATCAAAAGATCATAAAGGAAAAGGACCAAAGGAAGTGAAACAAAAGGTAAAGAAATCACCAAATCAAGGAAATCTCAAGTGCTTCTTTTGCAAAGAGAAAGGACACCTGAAGAAGGAATGCCCGAAACGCAAGAATTAGTTTGAAAAGAACGGCAATTCAATTGCTTAAGCGTGTTATGAAATCAATTAAGTTGATGCTTTTTCTGATAATCGGAGGTTAGGTTTGGATACCGTGATACATTTTTCAACTTTCATATGCAGGTACTGGTTACAACCTGAGACCTAGAGTGAAAATATTTTCATGGGGAATAAAGCCCCTTCAATTAATTCTAAAGAGACAGACTGATAACTTATTTTAAGTAGTAGTAGTTATTGACAAAGATTGGACAATACCTATCTATTGTATTGCTTATATTTCGAGAAATTTTGTTTTCTTTGCCCTGATGATCAAGGATATTACATTAAGTTCAGAAATAAAGTTTCGAGCTACACAAAAATAATATTTTGATTGGGATGGTATTTTCATGTATATAAATCTCGAATTTACAAAGGGTAATTCAGCAGGTTAAGATAGAAGTGTATGAATTGACAATTGGATTTATAAATGTCGTAGACATTACTTTCACCAATAATCTTTGCAGGTACAGGATCCATTCCTAAAGTGATGAAACCGAACACGATCTCTAACAATAATTTCAACGTCAAAGACTTTTGAAATTAATTTGGTTACATTGTGACAGTCACAGCATATACGCAAATTCTTGAAAATGCGTAAAGGAGTACCTGGTTTTAGTTTTAGAAGTCCGTAAGCAATGGCAAGTCTCTCACTGTGCAGTTTAAGTGACTGTTTCTTTCCATTATCAAGTTCATCAACCATTGATGCTTGTGACCGTTCAGGAACATAGCCTGCTGATCTGAGTTTTTCTTCTATGACATCCAAAAACTCGTAAATTTCCTTAGTATGCAAATGAGAAGTATCTCCACCAAAAAATTCATGGAAAACGCCATTAATTTCAATGGAACTACAACCCAGATCTTTTCTAATACCCTTATCGGTCATCAATTTCCTAATCAGTTCAGCCATGTCCCATCGGTTAGCAGTTGCATATACTCTTGACAGAAGAACATAAACACCACTAGTGTCGCTTCCTTCAGATTCAATTACTTTCCTAGCCACTTCTTCACTGAACTCTATGTCAGCATTTTTCTTGCAGCAACCATCAAGAAGACTCCTCCATATTGCTGCATCGGTTTTCATTGGCATGTTTGATACAACATCAAGAGCTTTGTCAATATACCCCTCACGTGCCAGAAGGTCAACTAGGCAACCATAGTGCTCTAAAACAGGCCAAATCTTATACTCAGAAATCATCTTATCAAAATACCCACGGCCCTCATCAACCAAACCTCTATGATTACAAGCACTCAAAATACCAACAAATGTGATCGAGTCAGGCATTACTCTTTTATTAACCATCTGGTCAAAACAACGAACCGCTGCCTCAACCTCCCCTTGCATTGCAAATCCTAATATCAAGAATTCAAATCATGTCTACTCATCCTCTCGAAAACCTGAACGGCTATATGCGGTGAACCACATTTGCAATACATGTTCAACAAACAGTTGTTCACCAACAAATCAAACTCCAAAAAACTCCCACACTTCCTCAAAACAAAAGCATGAGCCCACATACCCAAAGATAACGCACCTAAACCAGCACAAGCATCAAGAACACTTTGCATCGTATACCAATCAGGCTCGAATATCTTTTGCATCTCCGAAAACATTCTCAGAGCACTTTCAAACTCACCAAATTGAACAACACCATCAATCATCAAATTCCAAGAAACTAAACTTCTCTCACGCATTTTATCAAACAAGCTCCTCGCATCCTTCAAACACCCACGACTCATAAAAATGAACCAAGCTGTTATTCACATAAGCATCTGATTCCAACCCAAGTTTCAAAGCAAAGCCATGTGCTTGTTTCCCTTCATTAAGAGCAAGAAGATAAGCACAAGCCTTAAGCACAAATGGGAAAGTATGCTTATCAGGCTCTACACTCTTCACCATTCGATGAAAAACCAAAAGGGCTTCACCTTTATGATCATTTCTATGAGCACAAGCTCTAATAAGAGTGCTCCAAATGAAGGAATTGGGACTCTGTAGTATATTAAAGAGTTTCACAAGTATAATCAAGGTCATGCATGGACGCAAAGTGGAGAATTCTGCTGTAGAGGAAAAGGGTGTCTGGGTGATCAAGTGAAGTTGTACGAAAAGTATAGGCGTGTACTTGTTTGAGCTGAGAAATGGAATTGCATTGTCTCAAGATGTGGAGGATATTGCGTCGATGGTCACTAGTGTTGATGATAGGAGTTGTAGTTGGCCTTGGTGGTGATGTTGCTTGCTAGAATCATATCTTCTCACATGTCCCTCTACAAGAGGTGAATGTTTAAACTTTAAATTGAGAAATGAATTTAAAAAAAGTTGAGAAGTTCAAAAAATATACATCAATTATTAATAATTATTAAATTTTAGGAATCTAATTCAAGATTTCTTGGATGAAAGATTTATTCTCAATACTAGACCGACCAATGAGAATCTTGTAGCATGTGTGGTACCTAGGGGTATAATGACTTGATGTCATCCTTATTTTTCTCTGGCTTATTATCGATAGTTTGTTCGAGATTTCAAATTCAATAATGGCAACTAAACACGAGCAAGCACTTGTTGTGGGACTTAATTCAACTCGTTAACTTCATAGAGTCATTTGATCTAAATGCTATAAAAAAATATATGCCAAATAACGAAACAAAAAGATCTAGAATATAAAAGATCATAAGATGAGTGATTCAGTAGAGAATATATATACCTAGTCTTTCATCTGTAAGACTTTGACGGCTCATGTCATTCATGTAGGCTTGGATCTCTTATTCGAACTACAGCACCCTTATCACGTGTCTTAATATGAAATACAATACAATATTTTATCTGAAGGAAAGTATCCCTTTTCTCTTTCTTTTAAATATAAAATAAATACCTAAGTAAAATTTATCAGGAGAAAGAAAACACCATGCTCCACAAGCTCCTTCAAAAAATTTCAAGTAACAATATAAGTGGAAACAAAATGTAACGCATTCACTGAAAAGTACAGGAATTGTTAACCTAAGAACCTGAAAAATGAAATGAGCAGCTCCTGAACAGATAACAATCAATGGAGTTCTAAGGCTTTAGAGATTAGAGAGAAAGGAAGAAGGTTATTGATAATATTCAGAATGCATTTCATGAGCAAATCTCTTCCTCTTTATATGCACTTATTACTATGTAATAATTGCTTTTCCAGCTCTAAATACTCTTGACTACTTTTCCTCTCCCTAACCACCTGTAACTAACGCCCCTCTTACTATTTTTTTAGTACATAATAAATACTTCTGCCCTATAAGTCCTTGACCTTAAGGACTAAAAGCAAGGAACTGTTGCTGAAAAGAGTGAGCATCCACCCAAGTACTATCTTTAGAGTGACAGTTGAACCACTTCACCAAATGTTGAGTGACTAATCTACCATGCTTTGAGATTGTAATGACTCTCGTGGTCATTTACAAAAAATACGCAACGTTTTGCAATCTAGAGCGTTTTGGCAGTTGCCAAAGTCATTTATGATTTGATGGGACCGGTAGTTCGGATCTCTGGCGACTCATTGAATGAAAAATATCTCAAATTGCCTATTTTAGAGCCTTACACTAAGTACTCGTTGACCAAAGTCAATTTTCCTTCAAGACGAGTTCGGAATTAAATTACGACATTCCGCTAGCTTCGGAATGCCAAACAAAGTCAAGATTGACCTTAAGTTTGTGTTTCGGAGTTGTTGCTTGCAATTTATGCCAATTTATGGGTTTTAGTTAAGTTCATAGCCTAAAGTGGAGCTTTGATGGTAATTTGGTGTTCGGAGTGTCAGATCGAAATTCTAACGCTTCCATCAGCTCAGAAATGGTGAATTTAGGCTAGTTTGACCCTTGGTACGATTCCCAAGGTGTTCATGCTTGATTTGAGTTATTTTGCGAAAAGTTGGAAATTTTCTAGTTTTGGTTAAAGCTTAGTAGGGGGTTATTTTCACTCAAACGACCTCCGATGTCAATTTCGTCAATTATTTTGAGTCCGGAATGTGTTTTTCACTCAAAATGCATATTTGGTTTGTTAAATTTGGACTCGTTTCAATTCCGAGACCCGATTGGAAATCCTAAAAATTTGCAGCAGAAACCTGCAACTGGTGCAAGTGAGGCCCTTTTGCGGATCTCGACCTCATCAGGCGATCTCAACCTCGTCACTCGCAACCTCGTCGCTTGCAACCTCATTTTAGCCCCAATTTTTGGCCGAGTCCGGAATTTAGTATATATTATACTGTTATACTCGTATTAACATATAGAATACATTGGCGCAAGTTTAGATCATTCTGAGATCATTTGACGTTAGTTGGAGTAAGATTCGTGACTTTGCAGCGCTTTATCGTCGGATGAATGGTAGGCTCTGTGGGCCTATCTCTGGACTTATAGCTTTAATAATTGTACTAAATAGCATCTGCGGGTTGGTTAGATAGGTTGTATAATAACCCTGTACCGGTCTTTTGTCCGTTTCATGTTGATAATTTGTTTGGCATCCGATTGATACGGTGTCGGTGAAATAGAAATTGACTAAAATTACCTGTGCAGGGCATAGGATGTTGATATTACACGATCATATGTTTATATGTATACTTGTTGATGTGTTGTGCATTCATGACATGAGAGGTTGGGCCTATGGCTCCAATTAGAGTGCATTGGGGTTGGGTCAGTATCACCACCTGATTATTGAGCTATGATGGCTAGAGGATGATTTTGATAACAAAGATGAATAATTACATAAAGAAATAAATGGTAACATCCTAATAATAATATAAGTAATGCTCTTTTACTTATTTTGACTCAGTGTTGTATCGAGCAAGCTTCACCTCCTGGCACCGGGAATTATCATTTTTACTAATGAATGCTAGGACTTCTCCTGTAGATTGCACAAAATCCACTGATATCATACTAATTTGACCTACTTTATGTAAGATCTTCTGTATCCTTGTATCAGCTACAATTCTAAAGGTGTCTGGTTGGCTTCCCGTCAATGAAATCTTCTAGCTGCATATTTGGAACTCCATTCTTAACTATTTAAAATTCCATTTGATGTCACCAACCAATGTATTCCTAGTACTACATTAGCTCCCCCCAATGGTATAACTAACATATCAGTTTTAAAATAACCCCTTGCATCTTCCGGTGTACCCCTCTACTCATAACAGAGCTATAGACCTTGCTTTCATCTGCTACAGCTAGCGCAAAAGACGGTATGTTATCTAACCTACACCCTAACTTCTTATCTATGGACAAATCCATAAAATTATGAGTGGACTCTGAATCAATAAGAACATGTATCATTTTTCCCATCACAACACCTCTTACTCTCATTATCCTGTAATCATTGGTACCATCTAATGCATGAACAGAAACCTGTGCCTTACAAAGTGAGGGCTCAGACCCATCAACAGCCTCCTCTATTCGTACTGCCTCTTCACTTACTTCTTCCTCGCACTCATTCCCACCAATATCCTTATCCAATTCTAGTATAAGCAATTGTTTTCTCCTATTACATTTGTGATTTAGGGTATATTTCTCATCACACCAGTAACATGTGCCTTTCGAAACTTATCCCAAACATTTTTATTTATATTCATCATGATTTTTTTTAATATAATTAAAGGGAGTTATAATGTACGAGAAACAAGAACACCACCCAGCAAACTAGAGATAATTTAAGGAGTTCTTTTATTGGACCTATTTACTAAAAAGAATAAAGGAATTTCAAATTAACGGTGTCGGCCAGTCTGGTTTTTTCAGATGAACCAGACCAAAAGGTACTGAACCGTCCTGGTCCAAGGCTAACCTGACTGGACTTATATAGTGACAAGTTCATCCATTCTGGTCTTAGTCCGGTCTGGGTTGATCATTTTAGACCGGTCCACAACTTGGACTGACTAATTTTTAAAAATATTAATGGATGTTGAGCTCGGTCCAAAAAATATTCGTTGGACCCAATTTGACCGTCATCCAACGGTCCATAATGGCTAATTTGTTGTTTTAAAAAAAATTACTTCAAAGTTTTTTTTTATAAATACCACTTCAATTTTTTCAATTTTCACAATAGTTCTCTCAATCTTTCTCAATATTTCTCCTAAAAATGTATTCTAATTGTTCTTAATTAATTTTTTAGTCTATTATTTTACAATTATTACCACATCAATCATCAAATGAAAGTTTTCAACTTTCAAGTGTTCAATTGATGAATTACTTCCGCAATTTGGTATAATCTTTGCATCTTTTACTTTTGCTTTTTGAGTTTTCTAATTTATTATTTGCAATTATATTATTTTTTGTACTTTTGAATTTACTGTTATAATTTTTAATATTGATAAACTAAGAAAAATGGGTAAAAGTGTTTTATGTCCCGAAAGTAATCCGAGTAACAATAAAAAGATTGATTCCGGTAGTACTAGAAATTATAATCGTATGGCTGTCGTTGTACCTAGTATGACTAGTAACCTGGACAAGAATTTGAATATGGTGGGGGTGTGCATGATATGAATTATGCTGAGTTGCAAGGAAATTACGGAATATAAGAAGATAATGAATTAGAAGGGGGTGCTAACATTAGCTTGGCGAGTTTGATTATAATGATGATGATGATGCTAATATAAATGTTGTATGAATTTTTTTTTGAAGATATAACAGGAATTGAAATCATTAGATATATTATTTGTAAGCAAGTATTTTCACATAAGAGAGGCGATAATGCAGCG
>JBDJHY010000094.1:2033323-2043872 GCA_039654485.1 Withania somnifera
TTGATTTTCAAAATGTTTGTTATTATTCAGAACCTAAAAAGAAACCAACATTGAACTTATGAGTAAAAAGTGGAAGGAAAAGGTCCTTTTATATTGTTATCCAACAAACTTGTTTGAACTAATATTTCTCATCTTCACAAAACACTCCAAGTGAAGTAATGCTCCCTAATTAATTACAAATGAAAAAACATTTTCCTGTGCTGCACTTTGCAGAAATACATCCACATGTTGTAGGACAACTCTTTACACAATCATCATCAGTTTTGCAAGTAATTCTCTCTGGTGTGGGTATGCACACACATCTCCCAAGAAAACATAAATAAAATCCACCTTTGCATAACGCAGGATCACAATCATCTTGTATTAAACATTGTTGATCTCCCAACACCACACATGGGAGTGAACCTATCAAACAAGAAAAATATTAATTAAGCTCACTAATCAAGTTCATTGTATATAAAATTAAACTTGTATGTACACTTTTTTCACATTGATATGAGTTATTAAAGGGAAAATTCCCCTTGAACTATTACTATAATAATTTCAATTATACATTTTTTCTTTTATATAAACACACCCTCGAGGGTAGAATTTGCATATTATTTTTTAATTAGATATTTTATAATTAATTAATATAATAGTTAATTAATTTTAAATTTTAAGTAAAAGAAAAAAAGGCAACCCAGTGCACTAAGCTCTCGCTATTTGCGGGATCTGGGAAAGGGCTAGACCACAAGGGTGTATTGTACGTAATCTTAACTTACATTTTTGCAAGAGTCGATTTCTAAGGATCGAACCGTGACCTCTTGGTCACATGACAACAATTTTACCAACAACTTTATTATTATTTGTCTTTCTTTTTTGTGAAATAAAATCACGTTATATATGCATTGCCTAAAAATAACATCAATTATATAAATAGGCATCAATAATATTCTTTGTCAATTTCAAATTAATTAATTGATCACATAATTAAAAACAAAGAGTTTAATATAGCCTACCTTAGAGTTTAGTAAAACCTATAATGATTTTAATTAATTTATTTAATAAGTAATGTAAGTGAGTTTATTCTCATACACTTTGATGTGCTAATTATTAAGTATAATTTACTGATAAATAATCCAACTTAAAATATTTACAAAATTATTAAAATATTAATTATTAAAGATATTTTTTTTAATTTTGTTGAATCACTGTGAGAAGAAAGTTTTCAAATAGAGGAGGAAGTGATGAAATGTTATTAAATTTCTTGAAGTTTTAAATTCAAACATATACATCATATTAAAGGATTACAAGATAATTAATTACCACTATATGTTGCATTCTCTATCAGAAATAGTGGGAGAACAAATTAAAAATAGAATCATACATGCTTCAAAGAGAGTGAGTATACTCTCTACACTTATATTTATTCAACTTTAAAATAGTTTAAGGGGGCAATAAAATCTTCTAAAGAAAATGTATAATTAAAAATATGATGATAGTTCAAAAGGGTACTAATTTATACTAATTTTAATATATGGCCTCAAAATTTAAAATAATCTAAATATATTATTCAACAATTAATAAATATCTATCTAAATATATCTTTATGTGGCTATTCCAAATTAGACTCATTCTTCCACATACAATGAAACATCATTAGTGGAAGGATACGTTTAAGACAAAAGATAACAACGAGACTTTTGTGTGCGCTTGCAAATGCACATATAAACATGTATACATGTGCATAGTATCAGAGCCAAGAAGTTGGTGAAGGGTGTGTAAATTTTTTTTTTTTTCAATGTATTAAGAGTATCTAGAATTAAATATAAACCCACAACAACTAATATTTAACTTCTATATTTCAGATAATATTCCGACGAATACTGTGCACCTGATCACCCATTGGAGAAAGTGGCTCCGCAAGTGTATGTGCATAAAGAGAAAAAAAAAGTTACAGGCATACACAATAGGAAGAGAAAAATGAGAACAAAGGAGAAAGAGATGAGGAAGAGGGGAACTAACCTAGCAAAATGAACACCAAAATAACAGTGAGCACAACGATTGATTCATTCTTCATCTTCAAGAAAATTACTATATCTCAAATCTCAATAATAGTCTTTTTCTTGTGTACACAATATGAATTCACAACATTGGTCCTGGTATATATGGTACACAACAACTTTAATAGATTTTCAAATATATCTAGAAGACATGGCAATGCAATACAGTCAACTTTCTTGCAAGGTAGAAAAGGAAATTAATTAATGTTTGTATCGGTTCTTAATTGATAATTTAATTTATGAAAATGCATATTATTGTACATACTAATAAATGACCTCTTCACCGTTGAAAATAATTTAGCTAGATTAAAATCAATTAATACTCGCATTATGATTTGTCGTTCAATTTAAATAGTTTTTACTGGTTGTAAGTTTCAAATTTGTTCGAGATTTATAAAGATAAGTATTGATCTTATCCTATCGTAAATATTTTGAGGTTGAATACTATTTTAGCTTTCAGATTTCTTGAAGTAAAAAATTCAATCTGCGCATTAAGCGGACATGATTTCTCCTCGATAGAAATTGGAATGATCATTCAACCTCAAATCTAGGCAAATTATAAGCCTTTTAATTAGTAGCAAAAAAGTTATAGGTTACTCATTTTTTATTTTTATTTGACAGTAGAGAGACAAGAGATAGGTTGATATATAAAATTGAATGGGTTCACATACTGACCCACTGGTTCACAGGTCACCTAGCTGGTTTCTTTTTAAAACACTAACGGTTTTGAAATTACAAACATCTATCACACAAGTCAACAATATTTTTTGAATAGTTATTTTATATTTATTATATTATATTATATTATATTGTTTTAACGAAAATAAATATAATGTCATACATATATAATTTAAAATATATATCTACATTAAATAATAACCAAAAATAAAATAAAATTCTTTTGTTACTTACTAAAATAAATTTAATACTTATATGATATAATAAAATTTAAATATTAATAATAAAAATAAATATATAATATTTCAAGTAACAATTCAACACAATTACTAACCACCATCCACACAAGCTGTTAACTATGCTTCCCTTTAGGCCACGTGGTACACACGCTGCAAACATCACTCACAGCAACCAAATATTTTGTTCTTCTTCCTTTCTTCTCCAGACAAAATTCTCAGTAATTCAGGTATGTGTTTCTTTCTCTCAGTGATTCAACGACCCAAAATTTTTAATATTAATATTTTGATGGTAAATTACATAGATTGAAAATTCATGTCGTAGGTGAATTCTTGAGTAGCCTATTGTTCATTCTACAATTGCCTAGGTTTTGGGGGAGGTTAGTCTCTTTAATTTTGTGATGTGAGTAGTAGAAGTCTTGCACACCAAGTGTTTGTCAAAATGTCTGAACAAATTCAAGTGTCTTTGACGCTGATATTTTTTTTATTTATTAAAAGTGGTATTCCCTCCGTCCCAAGTTATGTGGCATTTCTCCTGTTTCAGAGTTAAATAGTTTAATTTTGACTAGAAGTCGGGCATTATATCATCAATTTTTTTTGACACAAACGTTTATATATTTGGAATTTATACAAAAAGAACTATTCAGTCACAATGATTGACAATTCAAAATATTTAAGAGATATATGAAAAATTTCAAGGATAGACTTATTTGAATCTCGAAATACGAAAAGTTCCGCATAAATTGGGATGTTGGCACCCTTGATGCACCTATTGTTTACCCAAGTTTTTGTCTTGATTGAACTTAAGTGTGAAGGGTTTTTAACACTTGGTTTTCTTGATTACTAAAAGTTTGGAAAGATGAAAATACTTCGAATTTTTTAATTGAGAAGGAATAGAAATTGTGCACAAATGAAGCTGAACAAGAATGGACCTTTCAAGGTTCAATAGTGATGAACGATTGGTGATGTCGTACTCTAAATTGTTTTGTGTCTCACTCCCTCCTGTTTCAAATATGATGTTTGCTTTCTTGGTATGCTCTTTTATGATTGAATCATGCAGTTTGTAAGAGTGAAATGTTGGTTGAAGAATCTTCCCTGGCCACTCTGAAATGCCCGAGATCTTTGGAATTCTCGGAATGATGTATCACCTCCTATTATGGTTACTACGATTGCACAAGGTACAATGCATATTTTTGTGTTTTGGGGGAGGGGTACTTTATTGTTGTGATGACTATAGACTTTTCATGATGATTGTGGATTTTTGGTGATGACTATGGAAATTAATTGATATTGATGTGATCTTTTTGCTCTTAGTCTTGTGGCTTGTTTGGCAACAGTTAAGTATAAATTTTGGCATATGAGTTGTTGATTTTGACATGGAAAAAGAGTAACAATTGAAGTTGATGATCCATGTTGTGACCTCAAGGTTCAATTTTTGGTTCTTTGTTCACTAAGTAGTCATATAGGCTAGATGTGAATTTTTGAGTTCATATGCTTCAATTGGGATTTCAATACATATTCTACTTGAGTTTTGCATGTCTCATGTGTGGTAAGGTTCTTTATTAAGGTCTTTTGTCCCTCTTGTGGTCTAGAACTTGTCCTTAGTGTGCTTCAAGGCGATATCCTAGGGTGCACTTCGTTAGAAACATGGTTTTATGATTTCCTCGGAACACTTGAGCTTTTACTGTGCCTACTCATATACATGATTACCTAGTCAACCACTTTGAGCCTTTTAGCCTTTTCATTTAGCAACTTATGTTATAAGCCTTTTCTTTTTTTGTGATTAGACTCTTTTGATGCCCCGACCTTCTTTTGCACAAGTTTAAATAAATTATAGGGCACTTTCTTATAGGATCTTTGAACCTTTGGAGCTTAGAGAGCTACCAATAGTTGCTTTTGGGAGATTTTGAAGGATTTCAACATAGATTATCAATTTTCTTTCCTAATTACTCTTTAAATATGTCGTTCTTTTCCTTTCATCTTGTGTTTTCATTTCTAGTATGAGTAGCTAAACTCCATAGTTGGAGTTGTAGACTCTTACCATTAATATGAATGTGTATTAGTTTATCTTGCTTATTATTGCTTGAGATTTGATTACCTATTTGTTTACATTCTTATTTGTTAATTTGGTGGTTGCAAGCATCAATGTTGTCAATGGGATGCTTAAACCGCGCTTAAACCTTGTCGCGAGGTGCAAAACATATTGAGCCTTTTGCCTCGCTTTATGGGCTCTTCGGTGTTGTCATCAGGGCTCTGAAGCATCGTCATCAAGGCTCTAAAGCATACTTTTTCTTGCCAGAGTGCAATCCTGCGATACTTTAACAATTCATATTTCATTTTATTATAATCTGTTTTGAATTTCTTTTTTTCATATATTTGTTATTCATGCTTATGTATATTAATTTGGGACTAGACATACATATTTGTAACTTTTTTCCATTTGCGCCTCTGCCCATACTTTAATTTCACTTTGAGCCCTAACGCCCAAAGGATCTGGGAGCTTTTTTGGGCTTTTCCCTTTGATTACACTGGCAAATACTACATTAAGCCCTATACATATATTTCTATCTTTGAAGAGGGGAAATTGGATTTGGTATTGAACAAGTAACAAGGAATTCATTATATTGAGGAACTATTATGCTTGATAAATGGAATTGAACTAGGAATAGGAAGATTCCTACTTGGATTTATAAAATGGGTCTTAATATTTCTTTCTTTTGAGTTTGAAAGAACTTGTAGTGTCTAACTTTCTGGAATTGAAATATTCTAGTAAGTAGTTATCAGTTGAATCATAATCATCAATCGTATGTAAGCAAGATACCTATATTCATGAAATAGACATGCCATGTTGAGGTTACATCCCCGATTCCGTTTAGAATAAAAAACAAATTATAGTTTCTTGCATTTCAAGTTTTATACTCAATTTCTAGTTAGAAAATAATCTAGATTTAGAATTATAGTTCACTAACTTTCTTGTTTGAAGATAACTTAGGAAATAACTTAGGAAATTCACTAATTCGCACTCTCTTGGATACTTGGACACCTTGACACTCACGCACCCCAATCCTTTTTAGGCTTATTATTGCTATGACCATAGTACATTTCACTTTGAGGTGTAGACAACATTGGAGCAATTATTAAAAAGCTTGAGGCTTTTAGTTTCTCAGGAAGATGCGATCTCCAATACTTTACTTTGTACAACATAGTTGTTGCATCAGTAGCTCTGCTATGTATTGCCGGTTTCATGTTCTAAGTTTTCTTCTTTTCCTTCTAAGGCTCTAGTTGATGATTTTACTTTTTAAGTGATTGAATGTGGTCAGGTTAGTTTCTATGTATGTACTTTAGAAAATACTGATTTATGCATTGGCTAATGAAGAATTTTGGAGTTGAATTTTATGTAAATTGTCCGTGAGCTATATTTGTTTGTGTTGTTTGCTTCAATGTTATTGATGCGTTTTTGTAATTTGCACAGGAGACAGTTTTGAATAATGGAGAGAAGAAGTATCTGATTGGATCGTAGCGTTATGCACTCCACGAGGAGGTAGGGCAAGGAACGATTCTGGATCCATTGCTCTCTTTGTATCCGCTGAATGAAATTGTTGTTGTCAAAATCCTAGTCGTCGAGCTCGATAATTGCAATTATCTAATAGGTCTCTGATTTATTTGCCTTATTGTGTAAACTGCTCTATCTAGAAGGTTAAGTTTTTGTTGGAAAAGGGACATACATTTATTTATTTGAGATATGAAATTAAACACGCTATATAGAACTCTATGCGTTTGTGTACTTGGTCACTAATTGCATTTATTATTATCAAATGAAGGAAAAGCAAATACATTATTGTGTGAAATTTTATTCACCTATGTTGTGTTGTGAGATCTCATACCGTGAAACTTCGATATTGAACGACACAACACTACGATAGAGAAGTTGTAGCCTTGCTTTACAATTTAACTAAATTTCATTTGGTGATAACATAAAGTGGATGCTTGTTATTTTCTTGTACCAGGTTACTAAGTTTCTCTTATCCATTTATGTTAAATTCTCCGTAGCAATGAATTTCTTGCTCACTTCTTGATGTGTGGATGAATGGATTCAAGATATCTTGATCCAGACACTGTGATTGAAAAAAAAAGGATGATATGTATCTTTTACATGTCACAAAATTGTGCTACTTCTCTCTTGAAGAGGTTTTGAATGCCCCAACAAAAAATAGTCTTCAACAATTAAGTTGTTTCCCTGAGTTGTGGTTCATATGCCTTACTGTTTCATTAGCTGAAACTTGTTGCTTGGAATCCCTATAGTTTTTTCCAAGTGGAGGCTATAAAGTTTTTTTTTTCAATCTTCTAGCTAATTGAAGACAGCATATAGTGTATTTTTTGTATCATTTTATCCCTATAAGAAAATACTTGCTGTTAGTATATTTAAGTTCTTGGAAATGTGATCTTTCAACCTAAATGACTTGTGGTGGTACTTTCTTAATGTGCTTTTATGGCACATGTTGTTAATGCAGTGAAATATTTTGAAAAGCACAGCAATTCCTTCATTGAATTTATAGATATAAGGGTGATTAACATTTTAAGTTGGTAAGAAGATTTTTATAAGAAGAGAAAGAAGCATATTTTGAGATTTAACAGAAAAAAGAAAAGTAATAAATAAAAAAGAAGAAAAACAAAAACAAAAAAAGAAAAGCACCAAAGAGAAGTAGAGAAAGAAAGGTAAAAGCAAGGCGGAACATGCTATAATTGATTTTGTTATTGATGGAGTTTGCAGGCCTTGGAGTCAATTCTTTTCCCTTTTGTCTTCTTTCAATTTTATGTTTACCTATTATATGAGAAATATTGCTTGTAAATAATTTGCAATTCTTATGTTTATACTTTATACTTAGCAGTTAGTATTATGGGTTTGGATCCCCTCCAGTAATTTAATATCCTGTATCTTCATTGCGCTTTCAGTTTGAAGTCATGTGTTCATGTAAAAATCAGACGTCTTGATTAATCCCTGTGGATGTGAAGGTTCACGGACGTGGCACATTTGCGGCTTAAGAGGCCGTGTGGCACATGCAAATTTATCATTGGTCACATAAATCTACAGCAGCGAATTTATTCACTCCATCCAATCAGTCAGTTGGGTAAAAATAAAATCAGAAACAGAGTCCCCCCCTTGCTCAATGGTGATTTGGAGGATTAGTGAAAGGAGAAGGAATTGTCTTGATCTCTGCAACATCAGTTGGAGATTGAGTAGACAGCCATTCAAGCAAATTGGTTGAACAAAATTTTCAGACTCTTACAGTGTCAAAAGTTATGATTCTATCTTGCCGGTGTTGATTGTCGGTGCTGGTCCAGTTGGGCTGGTTTCTCTCCATACTTCTAACGAAACTAGGTATCTTCTCGAAGCCCTTCCCGCCCCCGACTGAAAAATGTTATTTCTCCAGTGGTTGATTGAATATAAACGTGTAAGATAAAGTACAAATAAGCGATATAGAGCAAGATTTGGGATGTTTATGAAGGAAAATGATTTGAAGTCATAATTGAGGGGTAAGAAGTATTTTCCTCGAAGAAAACAATTTCAAAATTCCAAGCTAACCTAACACCTGAAGAAAACAATTTCTGCATACCAAATGAACTCAGCTGATTGTCAAGCTCTAGACTCTGGGTTCTCTTTTTGAAATTTGTACAGTCATTTCTGTTGGTATTGTTTGAATTCTGGAATTTTTCCTTGAACTCCTTTAGGTGTAAAATGTGCGATCTTAGAGAAGAACAAGGCCTTTTCGACACATCCTCAAGCACACTTCATCAACAACCGGTCTATGGAGGTTGCTATCGTTTGGAAGCATGCCTTTCTGCCGTTTCTCCTGTTAGGTAGAAACAAATGGAGATTTGAAAGTGCATTGATTGAAAAATGTTTGTTTTGATGTAGCTATTGTTTCTAGGTATTTCGCAAATTGGATGGTCTTGGAGATGAGATTCTAAGATCTCAACCACCAGTAGAGTTTTGGAGAAAGTTTATTTATTGTACTTCACCGAGGGGACATACTTTAGGTGTTGTTGATTATATGCAACCTCAAGGTAGGATTTATATATGTTTTGTTTTAAGTCTATATCTTAGTCATGGTTATTGTTATTGTAAATTAAATACTCTCTCTAAAGCTTTATGTTAAATGGTCTGAACTACTTGCAAAATTAAGAAGTGACTATGACAGACTTTTGAAGCAATTTTCTATAACAAAATATAATGGTAGCTCTTTTACTTCTTCAAATGGACAATGCAACTTAGTTTTCACTTACTTAATTTGCTGGTGAATACAAAATGTTACATGGGACAGTTTGCACTTTATGGTTTCTTAAGTCGTCAGACTACATTTTGTTCATCTGAGATCCTCTTAACATACGAAATGGAACAGTTGTATCCAATCCCAATCAGGGAAGATATCACTGAATAAATGAGATAAATTCATACGTAAATTCTGTTTTTAAAGATAGATTGCAATTTAGGTTGAAATTTCAAGCGATCTAATACATGAAAAACTGTCAGATATATGGACTGTTATTATTCAATTAACAGACATGTCTACGTACAAATGGGAAGTATGTATCCTTAAATGAGATGGGGAGATTTGTATGAAATCCATCTTATTAGATACATTTATTGCTTCACAATTTCACTGAGTTGCTTCGTGGAAGATACGCCTTATATTTTTACTTGTGATTTTTTTTTTCTGCAAACTTTTTTCCTTTTGTTGTCAGATTTTGATCAGATTGTGAGTCCTGTCTCTGTTGCACACTTTTCCCAGTACAAGCTCTCCAGATTACTACTTAAGCACCTTGAGAAACTTGGCTTCCATATGATAAACTCTGAAAAGCATGAGCATGGCTCTATTGGCGAGAGGGAGATCTATATGGGGCATGAGTACATTGCAATCAATGGTGCTGAGTGTGGTGTAACTGTGACAGCCTCTTTCCTTACCGAAGGGAAGTATATAACAAGAGATATTCAGTGCCATTTCCTTGTTGGTACAGATGGTTCGGGAAGTAGCGTTAGAAAGTCCTTAGGAATTAACATGAGAGGTGAAAAGGACTTACAAAAGCTTGTTAGTGTCCACTTCCTGAGCCAAGATTTAGGCCAATACCTCATTAAAAAAAAATCCGGCCTGCTGTTTTTCATTTTTAACAAAGATGTTATTGGTGTTCTTGTTGCCCATGATCTCAAGCAAGGGAAATTTGTCCTGCAGGTAAACCTGTTTCCAATATGTGAGAAATTGGCATAGCTATAATATCCACCTGCTCGTAATAGCATTGGTAAAAATTTTGCAGGTACCATTTTCTCCCCTCAACAAAGCTTGAGGACTTCAGTTTTGAGGTGGTTTTCTACTCTTTCATTGAATTCTTTTGTGTACTGTATTAGTCCAAAATTGCCTTTAGTGGAAGAGAATGAATCAGTGGATTTATGTCGTGATTCATTTATTTGGTCTACCAAAAAATGGGTGCTATGGCCGCAGTGCTTGACATTTGCACCTAAATGGTTTATTTACCATGTTCTTCTTTGTACTTCATTAATGGTTGTAGATGTGTAAGAGATTGATCTTTAAATTG